>BGPR01000126.1:1000993-1012674 GCA_013235015.1 Araneus ventricosus
GTACCTATATAATGTACTACTTTTCGTTTACTGATGGCTTTATAACGCTATCAGTAATTTCTTTTGTAAATTTGTTTGAGATACTATATACACATATAAAGAGCTATTTTTAATAATAGCTCGTTTAGAATAAATACACTCTCTTTTAGATAGAAAACTGTTGAATTTCATCAGAAACGCAATGATAGACAGATTTTGTTGTAGTGGGGAAAAACTATCCATTATATCTGTTAAATAGTTCTGGACATTATCTTACTGCATTTATAAGTAACTAATATGTATTTGAGAGAAGTTTAGTTTTAAACAATATTCCGAGTAAAAAATGTAGGTTTAAAGTCAAACTGTTTCATTTCGTGGAGCTCTTTTTTGTAGCCCTAATACTCTTAGGAATAGGAATAGGTATTTCTGTGTACTGTCAACTAGACTTATCAACGATTATAAACCTATCTTTTCTTTAACATAGAATTATCTCTTCAAATCAGCTGAATAAAACAAGCTGTTCAGAATGGATACAATTCAGAATATTCTTTTATATTTTATTTCTTTAAGTCAAATATGTCTAGACAAGTGAAATTATTTTTTCAACTGAATGGCGAATAAAAAGACATGTAAAATATAAAGTACGACTTTAAGAATCGAAAAATTACCCTTATGATCTTGCTCTTTTTCAAACCTTAAAGCTCTCTGAATAGTTTAACTAGCATGATACTACTTTTTGCTAATGCTTTTTAATGCCGAAAATTTCTATTCTTGCGATTAACGAGCAGAAAAGAAAAATATCCGTTCTTTTATATCTTCTCCACATTTCCATTTCTTATCTCTTGCCTTCAGGGAGCTTAATCGGAAAAAATTATTCAAGAAGTTACTACCGAACAGTAGCCTTTTGATTTCTTTTATCAGAAGAAACAGGCACCAACGTACTTACGATCAAGCCAGGAATCTCTCGATATGACTTTTTCGTTGGATAGATAAGAGATGCAAGTTTCACTTTCTTGGCCATCTTCCTTCATTTTTTGTCGGATAGAATCTGAAAAAATGGGAAAGAAAGTCGTTGATCAGAGGATCAAAGAATATGGAAGGGAAATGTGCCAGAAGCTTAACTAGAAATATCAGAAGAAATCTCAAAACGTGGGAAGTAGAAAAATGTGAAATATTTCCCCTTATACTTAAAGTCTTCTGCATATATAGTGGAAATTGGCTAATTCGAAGCTGACGCACAGTGGTGAAATATACGAAAAAGTTAGCCAAAAGTGTTAAATATTAAAATTATATAATATTTGTATTAAGGACTTTCGGATATGTTGGGAAGACGTAAATTTTAAGAAATTCTCAGTTAATGAAGACATTCATGGACAATTAAGCAGTTATTACACTATAATCAGTAGAAAAATGAATAAAATAGCATCACCTGACTTTCGCGCGCATGCAGTATTGCCTTCATTCATGTTTCAGCTTATCAATCACGAAACCTATTTGGTATTTAAATTTATCTTGGATTTTTTTAAAAAAATTATTCAAAATTGTTTTTAAACCCGGCCCCCCGTGCATTTCTTAGAAACACTTGCAGCTTTGAAAAGAATTCAGAAATTTACCGAAGTGCCATGGCAACTTGCATGTTGTTGACATGCCGAAAAGTTCACAAAAGGTAGCTCAATATATTAGACTATCAATATAATTAAGTTTTACTGCTTTACCAAATAAGTTTTTATAAACCCTTTTTGGCTAGCTTTTTCGCACATTTCACCACTGTATGACGGGGCCAAAATAAAAATTCGAGTTAAGAAAAAAAAAGAAGAAGAACGGCAATAGAAAACAACCATCCATTAGCTAAAAATCGCAGTAATTTTTGTTTTTAATATTTGACAATTTTAATAAATAGTACGAAAAAATAATTGAAGAGTAAGTAATTTTAATAAATAAAGTCGTAATAATTAGAATTCAAAAATTTGATGTGTTTTTAAAAATAATAATTATAATAAATTAGTAAGTTATTGTAAAAAATTAATAGTTTACAGAACTTTGAATGCAACAATTGCACAATAAAACTTCAAAACAAACAGTACAATTCACATTTAATTAGTTCAAAGCTTTGAAAAAAAGTCATTTTTATTGCTTTTTTATTGAATACATTACCAGGTAAAATGAACAGAAACAGTCGACATAAGGTACGGAAGTATTTAGCTCACAAAATCAATTCAGAAATAAAAACATTTTTTTTTAAATTTCTGGTTCTCATTTCGAATCAACCAAAATTAATTCGAATTAAAGGCGATATTTTAGATTATATTAGTTCTAAGAACCAGATAAAAATTCGAATTACCGGCAAATTCGAATTAGAAAAGTTCCACTGACTAAACGACCAGATTGGAAAACTTTCTGATTTGGTACAAATTTCGAATTTTCCTGTTAATTTCTAAAATCGAACAAATGATCTTCTAATGAATTCTCTTGCACAATGTTTACTATGTATATATAGTCACCCTGTTTTTGCCAATAATCTGAGTGTCATATAATAATTACTTTTGTGATAAATGTGCATTCTCCATACCAAGGATAGGCGCTCCCACCACCGATAAGAACAACGCTTCGTGCAGTGCGAACCGTGTTGTGTCAGACTGAGCTAAGAGATGAAGCAGTTAACATGTGTTCAAACCCACCGAGTCTAAAACTTTGCTAATGATTAAGCGATAATTTAAATATTTACCTCGTTTAAGTGTTCTGTGTTTGAGCTATGTGAACGCCTAATGTTTGATATAATAAATTTAATTATTTCAAAAGAAACTGTTTGTGTCATGTTTTGAATATTAAACGCTGTGTGCTTGTTATCATCAACGGCGATAACAAAGTGCTCAGATGTTCAGTATTAGCCGAAAAACTCCCGATTTAGTTCTACTGCTCTGGTTTGACAACCTCCTTTCAATCCCTAGGGCATGACTGAAAGGAGGTTCTCAAGCCAGAGAAGTTCAGTCCCTAGAATATGGAGAGTCAACATGCACTCTAAAACTTTAAGGCTGAGTCAGCTTTCCTTGGTATTGAATCGGTGAATCCCTAGAGCACCTTAGATTGAAGTTCAGAAAATCTGGTCACTTTAATATAATTCTAGTTGTCAAGAAGAGAGGTTCAATTATTGCTTCTCTTATTTAAAAAGTTGCTTTCACTATCTTGTGTTTGAATGGAGAACAAACTATTTACGCATTGAAAATTTAACCCCTCCATCACCACTAATTTTCTGTATTAATTCAAGCATTGCCAAATGAAAAAGAATTCATTTATAAAGAAAATACTTTTGCTTTTGGCATTGCAATCGCTTTTTTGCATTTCGACTAAATTGCTATGGTAATAGCATTAATTATGATTACGTGAGTAAACTGGTATATCTGTTAAAGAGAAAGGCTTTAAACAGTTGAGACATGTATAAAACGAATTCATGCTAAAAACCTGTATATTAAAAGTGGAAAAAAATTGTTATGAGATTATTATAGCAAAACATTTATTTATAAAACTCAAATTAAATATTACAAAAAGTCTCACTAAAGAGTTAATAAATAGTTTGATAATATCAACCTACTTTTCAACCGATCATTTTATAATTTTTTTAAAACATATACCATTTATAAAAAGCTGTTATGTATTAAAATGAGACCTGATTGAAAATGGGTTTATACAGTAGACAATTAAAGACTTGCCAAAAGAAAATGAGAACAAAATTCGAGTAGATAGTTGAAAACTAATAAAGAACTATATCTCTAAAATGAAATACTGTTCCACAACAACAACAAAATGATCGTCTGTTAAAAATTTCAGCTCAAAAGTTTTGAAGTCACAAAATGTTTTATTACATTTTTGGCCTTCTTTATCTATTCCTTCTGTATTCCTTATATTCACTCAATGGCCTTCTTTTCTTTTATATATAACATTCTATTTTATTTAAGTCGAAGTATGTAAAGAGTACAAACGGGAATTGCTTTACAGTTACCACGTTGGTTTCCACTTTAAGACGTCAGAGATGAAACTATACTATTACTTGACTAATAAGTAAACTATACTATTACTTGAATAATAAGTACATGGAATAAAATCTGGTCATTTCACGATTCAACTTTCTATGTTTTGTGCAGTAAAAGTTTAATGTTCAAAGCAGAAATATCTCTGAAATACTGGGATGTATTGACGTAAAGTCTCAAAGTTTATACAGGTAATATAAATAAAATAAAATTTTAAATCATGGAAATTCTACGAAAGAAATAAAAAATAATATGCATAATTAGTTTTTAACATAAATTTACTGACAGGCACAATATAAAATTGCCATTTTTAATTGATTTTTGTCAGCAAAAAAATAGAGTTTTTATACTTAAATAATCTGTGTAAAATTGGTTTCAATATGAAGAGGTATAACGAGAAAATTCGAATTTCATTTTTAAAAAAAATTCTCGAAAAATCTACAAAAAACAAAAAATGAGCAGGTGTTCTTTTTTACCCACATTTCCAATCATTGAGTATTTTCATTTATTTTATTGGATTAAAAAACCCTTTGCCTGATAAATATATTTTCCTCATTTGAATTTTATTAAGACAATACCAATGAAAATTTTTTGGCGAATTATTATGAAAATGCTCAGCATTTCCTGTATCTGATTTCTGAATTAAACCAGAAGGCTAGGAAATGATATTAATTATTTCGTTCTTAAACTAGATGGTTCCATTTTAGATGAATGGCGGTCAGATATCTCTTGGAACACAAAATCAGAGCTTCTGAGATTTTAGTCATAATTATTTAAGTTTATTAAAATGAATCACTTCGTTCGTTTAAAAACCCTGGTTGACAAAGTAGTTTATATTTTGAATTTTCAGCAACAGAACAAAGTTAATGAAAATTATAATTATATGTGGTGGTGCAAAATTCATTAAGATATTTTATACTTCATCAACATCAACAAAATAATGTTCGAAGGGTGTATGTACAAAGGTATATTATCAGAAAAAGGCCTTTCTAGCAAATAAAATAAAATGCCAAATAAAATATAAATGATTCTCAATTACAGCTGTTGTTCATGAATAAGCAAATTTCATTGTAATTTTCTTAAATAGCCCTATATTTTTATAACAGGTTTTTTTTAGTTCACTTTATAAAAGTTTAAATAATGTGTAAAAAAATCATAGCATTAAATTATTACTTAAATTTAGCGTTGTTCTTTTATAAAAACAAAAGAATTCTTATTAAGCCTTTTAGAACATTTCATGTACATGAAAGTTTCTCTCAGATTAAGATTGTAAGAAGCGATATGTGTATGTGTGTGGGGGGCGACATGGAAGAAGCTGGTTTTTCACCTTGTATCTTCCAGATGGTTAGTTTTTACACTTTGTGATGTAAAAACAGAACTTGAATATGTTCGACTATGTTTAAACTATATTTGAATCGAACTGTCTTTCCATGTCTTTTTCCTACTAAGTTGCCGACTTTTAGGAACACTTAATAGAGATTAATGATATGGAAAATAGGAAATATCTAAATACAAAACACACAAAAATAGGAAATTTTCTGACGTCTCTCTTTAACCAACACGTCCCCTAAAAATAGTTGTTTTATTATCAAAATGTTATGTTTTAAAAAAATGCTATATTAAAAAAAACTTTCTTAATTTTTTCTATGCTTGTACACTGCAAATCTAATGAAGACACAACCACATGACAAAAGAAACAGAGCATGCCATTTAATTTTCAACTATACGTTGTTTCATACTGTGGTATAAAGCAACGTACTCTCACGGCTCTTCGCAAAAGGCGCAATGGATTCCAAAAATAAATTATCGCGGTATATTTGGCGCACACAGGCATGGTCATATATTGATTCTATATTACGAGTTTTCATGGACACACGCACAAAAATGTCTGTCGAAAAGTAGAGGAAGTGTTTCTCCT
Source organism: Araneus ventricosus (assembly GCA_013235015.1). Classification (NCBI taxonomy): domain Eukaryota; kingdom Metazoa; phylum Arthropoda; class Arachnida; order Araneae; family Araneidae; genus Araneus; species Araneus ventricosus. Next base: position 1,006,916 of record BGPR01000126.1, read on the forward strand.
CGACTTTCTAATATACTTGCACAATATAGTTCTTTCTTTGTTTAGCTTCTTAATAAAATGAAAAAAATTGAGTACGCATTTCACGCCTCTATTTTAAGCTATTCTGGTCCAAAATTTGGTGAGATATACAATCATGTTGTTAGTACTACTTGACAAAATTCATTTATGTAGCTTATTGCCTTTTTCATTTATCGTATTCACATAAACACGGATAGGCAAACCGACAGACATTCAGTCCATTGATGGATTAGGTACAGAATTTGATACACATCTTCAATTCTAGTTTTAAAACCGTATGCCAAATTTCACGCACCTAGCTCGATGCTTTGTTTAGTTATCGTGTTTTATACACACGGAGGGACAGAATTCCCTTTGACTTCCGCTTTCCTTCAAAATTTCGTTGGAATATACAGTTTAGTCACAAGTCCCTATACCAAATATAATTTATATAAGTAGGGTAGACCGGGGCTAGCTGGGCCGTTTTTTCTTCTAAAAATTAAAAAAAAAAAAGGGAATTCAAAATTTTTTTACATTTTTTAAGCTGACATTATTAGTAGACCTTCAGAAATAATTCGCCATAGTAAAATTTGAATATATTAACTATCAATATTAATTTAAAACCTCAAACTGACACGAAGTCGCTTGGCCCAACCTGCCCCGACTGCGGGGTAAGTTGAACCACTACTAACACGAAGCAACTATCACAAAACATTCTTCTATGTTTTTATACTTTATTAATTTAAGTAAGTTAGTTGTGTTATTATCCATATTATGCGTATTATATACAAATTTTGCGCATTTCTATTCAAAAGAAACCGAGATACAGCTTTTATGGTCATCGTCAAATAGTATTGTGTAATTATAATCAAAATTGAGTCCGCATGGTTTTTCATAACAAGTATCTTGCATAATAAATCTGGTACAATTCCATCCCACATATTCAGAGATATTTCTATAACGCACATCCTGTGTAGCAGCGCGGGCCAACGTGCCTCATGCGAAATGGCCCAAATAGCCCCATATCGCCATTTTTGTTTCTCATGAGTGTAGGGATTTATTCTGAAAGCATTTCGATAAGCAAACAAACCCTAAAGTAACAATGAAGAATTATCTTTCTGAATATTATTTGTAAAAAAGGAAATTATAATTTATAAGCAAAGAAAAAAACCGACTATTCATAAGTGAGGAAATTCACCCAGTTTAGCAAATATTAGAAAATTCTGGTTGGTTCTTTAATGAACGCTACTTCTTCAATGACGCTGATGTGGAAGAAGGAAGGCGGGATAATACACACTTGTCTGGAATGGCAGCGTTAAATACCGAAAAGTATTAAAAATATCGCCACTGTCCCAACGTGCCCCGGTCTATCCTAGTTGAGTTTTTAAGTTATTGCATTTATATAGACGCGAATATACAGATTGTTAACCAATTGACAGATTTGGTTCAAAGCTTAACACACATCTAAAATTTTGATAATAAAACCATATACTATGAAACGGAGTTTGCGTTACGTAGTACAGCTTGGATGGGAAACATCCATTGCACCTCCACATCTGATTAAGGTTCGTTCTTTTAATTAAATTAGTCATATAATAATTCGAATTTGAGATTTGAAAAATCATTTGAATTAATTCAGAAGAGCGATTTTTTGCTGGGGGTAAGCTAATGCTATTGATTGAAATAAAACTTTCGCGGGATTACACTATAAGACGTTAGTGTGATGTGAAAATTTCGAAAAAAGGGGTTTCCGTATTCAGATCCGTTTTTTTCATTAAAGTTATTGCGTTGCAACTTGACAAGATGTTCATTTAAACGCTAAATGGACTGAAATAAAAAAATAACAAGTTAGACGATAATTTTGAGGATTTGAAAGTTAGAGCTCTCGGTAAAAATGCGGGTTTGCACAACGTAGCGGATTAATTAGTATCGAAACATAAATTTTGAGGAAATTACGGGTCCAGATACGGATCTATTGTGCTCACATCCCGACGCCTTTTAATTGTCGGGAAATTTTCAAAATTAAACTCAAAAAATTTTCAATCTTAAATTACATTTCATCCATTTACCTCTTTGAGTTTTTTAGTTATCGTGTTCATATGTACATGGTCGGACAGAAAGACAGACAGACTTTTCATGGACGGATTTCGTCCAAAATTTGATAGAAATCTACAATTTTGGTGACAAGACAGCACACCAAATTTGATACTTCTAGTTCATTGCGTTTTTTGAGTTAGCGGGTTCGTAAACCGGGAGGTAGACATAATTCCTAAAACGGTATTTTCGGATTCAGGGAGGTCTAAAAAGTGAAAATTCACCAAAATCTCACGACCGATTTTTTTAAATGTCTACGATACTTACCTTTTCTATACTTCGTGTAGGAGAGAGTAAAAATGTTTTTTTCCCGATTAGAAAAGACTAAATCATGAAGATTAATCAAAATCTGATTTAAATTCTTGAGCGATTTCATTTTTTTCTCTTCGCATACGAGAAAGTAAAAAGAATGATTTAACTTACTTAACATTACACAGCAGCGAAATTTGAATCTCCGACGATTTTTACTTAACTATTTCTAAAATGCATTGGAAACTTACGATCATAAACTCTCCTTTGCATTTTTTTGCTCTATTAACAATATCATCTGGCGGAGATTGGCCGTTCTTGGCATTTTCTCGATCGTCGAGGTGCTACAAGCTATTATTGGATCGAAGGCTGTGATATTCAGATTCCTGCACTGGACTACAGCCAAAAGCTCAGCCGGCAACTCATTAGCAAATGGCCTGGAACATGTAAATCGTTCCTTTCAGCCATGTTTCGGGGTCTATTGAATTTTCATAAGAACAAAATAATGACGTTCCATGAAATTTCCACAGACTGAGAATGATCGATGCTTTTAAGCGGAGTGCATGTCTCATGTACTTATTTTGTTCGGACTGCTGAAGATAGATACTAGTTTCAATTACAGCGTGAGATAAATTTGCAAATTTTATGTTGTTGCGTTAGTTAAAATGTATCTGGAGGAACTTAATTTGTTATAAGTGTTTCGAGTCAATCGCCGCGTGAATACCATTTTGATGCTAGCTTACTGAACAAGCATTTAGAATACCACTTCTTCACGCTAAATAGCGACAGTGCTTATATTAATAATGTTAAATCAATTCTCGCCATTACTTTTAAGCTTTGGGGTTAGGAGATTCTGGTCCGTTCAGAACGTGTTTTCCGTCCTCTCCCCATCACTGGTGTGTGACAATGCTTAGGAAAATCAGCCAACTGAGGCGTCATTCTCATCATCTGAAAGCGGTTCAAAATTACGAGGTTCTCTGAAAAATATCCCTCTTGTTGCTTCAAACGGGACGTTGAAATAACTAAACTAAACTCGAGACACAGCGTGATAATTTTTTTTATTATTCAAATCAGCATTTTTAGTGCTTCATATTGCGTCAATTTAAAATGTATTCAAATTTACGAAGAGCTCAAGATTAGTTATGCAAATCTGCAGTTGTCAGTTCAAATCTAATACATTTTGTCATCGTGCTTTATCTTAAAATGAGGAAAAGTTTAAAAAATAACAATTGTACTTAAACAGGCTTTGACAGAACATATTTTCTTCCCTATTCCTACTTATTATTTCGAATTTAAAAATTCTGAATTTTCGGTGCTGTCTCGTGATTCTTAAATTTATACAGAAATTTTTTTATCGGGACTGTAAGGACGGAAGGTTCTTAGAGGGCACATGAAAAACATGGCGCTATTTCTATCCAAATATAGAATTCTTATGCCTTTTATATACTTTAATCATATACGGAAATCGATGGAGGACAGATCCGAGGAGAAATTTGAAATAAAGCAGATCTGTACAATTTTTTTATCTACTATACAAATCTGCAGCTTTAAATTTGGATCAAATTAAGAGTGCCGTAGAATGAGGTGAGATTGTGCCTTTGTGCTGAGAAATGCTAACACCACCAATGAGAGTCATGGTTATGAGCTGCTAGTTTTCACTGTTTGACTGTAGAATGCACTTTCTCATCACAGCTGGCACAATCTCACCTCTTCTACAGCACCGTCTACATAATCCGTAATCATAATTTGTAATCACCGTGCAATCTTAATTAGATTTACATATAAACGATATTAAATGTTGAAGCGATATTATTAAAATTTAGCGATTTGATTTTCGATATTTTTACTTTTTAGATACACATTCAGTTTAATAGCTTTAGTATTTTCCACTACAGTGGACAGAATTATGAGAGTAATATAATGAGAAGTCTAGAGTGTAAAACCCAGGCAGTTCATAAGCATGACGCTCATTGGTGGTAAACCGAAATACTTCTGCCTTTCACTTTTGGCCAGTGTGCTGTACATATGCAAAATGCCATGTCGGAACATTCTCCACATCTGCCATAAGTTCACCTTAATCTATGGGGCCGTCTAATAATAACATGATTTTCATGTAAAAAGCTTTAAAGGTCAGAAGACACTATGGAAAATAAGTGATTCGACTTCTGATATTTTGACTTTTCAGACACAATGTAACCTTTCTAGTTTTAGAATTATTCACTACAGTTGAAGGAAGTATAAGAGAGATATTATGAGACGACGTGCGTGTATAATAAAAGGAACAAAATTTATGCTGATAAATACATCAACACTGATATAACCATTTCATCTAAATTGCAAAGAATTTTACGACTGTTACGGTCGTTATTATGATTTGATAGCAGCCATGATAACATGATATCTTATTTTAATCTCATTCTTTTTCCTCATTAGTAAAAAAAGGGAAAAAAGTAAAATGGCTATAAGTCACACAACAGTAAAATTTTCAATTATCTTTTTTTTGCCCTCTATTAAACAGCAACGATACAATCTAAAAATAATGTTGAGTGTTTATGGGCCTTCGGAGTTTTTACCTGTAGACTCATTACGGCCAACCAAATTCCAAAAAGTCAAGTGTCGTTAGCTAACTTCACCTTCACTTATCATTTTTTTATCTCGCACCAAACGCTTATTTTCTTCAGGCGGTCGCGTAACAGACAAAACGTGTGTAAATATAACTTGTAATTTACCTTTTTTACCGGCACGTTCGCTTCCGACACTCCAAGAACGTGATCGCTGTGAGAAATCAGAATTCCCTTATCGATCAGAAGTAAAAGTCAAGGGAACCGCCTTTTCTCCTGCGAAAAAATGTTCTGTTTTTTTTAAAAAAATTACGATCTCCTCCTACGCTTCTGGCATTAGTGGAAAAGGGTGGGGGTTAATTCTTGCAGAGTTGGGCATAAAATATTAATTCAGAAGTATGGAGATATTGCGTGATAACTCAAAAGTAACTCAAGGTTCTTTTGTTTCAGGGAATCAGATTAGTAAATGATGCCACCCTAATCCGATGACTGAGGGCTTTTATTAAATTATGAGCCGGGTAGGATTCTCGTTGTGCATCTGACGTATTGTTCTCAAAAGAAATGAGTTTCATGGATGGTTTTGAGATATAAATGATGGCTCCATTCTTATATCTGGACATATGTGTGGAAAGTGTTTTTAAACAGACGTTCGCGATTAATGGGGAAAATTATCCTTAAAATAACTGTTGATGAACTGTGAAACTTAAAGATAATTTGTATCTGTCATTCAGAATTTCCTTTTCTACGAATGTTGTAGGAAGATCTATAATTAGAATCGATTCATGCTCACGTGATGTGCGTCAATGTGCCGCGCCAGTTTAACTTCGGAGCTTCTCGTGCACCTCGTAGGAAGATCTA
>BGPR01000126.1:1012684-1035524 GCA_013235015.1 Araneus ventricosus
AAATTAGAATCATGCATGCCCATGTGATGTACGTCGAATGTGCCACGTCAGTTTAGCTTCGGAGCTTCTCGTGCATCTTGTAGGAAGAAAAATGACGCGACGTCTCAACACAGCTTAAAACAATAGAAGTAAGCAAATGAGAGGAAAGATAAAACGCAGAGATACGTTTATCATGCGGCTGTTACATCATTTGAATTGATTCCTTTATCCGAAGAAAAATAAATCTGGATATAGAAATTTGCATATGTAATTCTGGGGTCCATTTCTAAGCCAACTGTGATGCTTTCAACTTTCAGAAGTCATTATTTCTAAGGATATTTAATTAAGTAAAAGAAAGGTAACGACAAATTCTTAAATAAAAAAACTTATTCAAAAGAGTCTGAAAATATTGTATAAAGCCAAGTCTTGAGATAAATTTGCAATAAAAGAATTAATCATAATATTTATGAAGAATAAAAAATGAGTTTGAATGTATCCTATCCGAAACTGGATGATAAAGCTAGAAGTATTATAAAATTAAATGATTTATAATGTTTTAATACAGTAAAATTTCTCTAAGTGCAAATCCTGCATAGAGGTGACACTTCTAAACGGCCACTCGAACTCCTCCGAACGGCAGGGGTGTAGCCTGATGATCTTCAATGAATCCATTCCTTCATCTCCCTGAGCTTTAGTCTTTTATTAAGAGAAAGATGAGGAAAGAAATTAGAACAAATAATACATACAATCGGAGAAAAAACAACATCGGAAATCAAATCGAATTTAAGCATCTTTTTCCGAGTGTGGAGAGAAAATTGAACTTCGCCCTCAGTTAGGGTGGAAGATTGAATCAATCGTCCATGGTTATTAAATACAAAGGAAGAAGCCATTTTTGCCACTAGTATATCTTTTTGATCTCTAAATAATGCCCAAGCGTGTCCTCTGAATCTGGACTAACGTATAGAAGTGTTGCGTTATTAGGATAATGGAAAATCAGCAAGAATCTTTCAATTGTGCGGGAGGAAGCAAATAAATAAAATCCTTAATCATTAGATTGATTAGACTTTCGGAAAAACTGATGAAATTATAACTTATTCCTCTACAACTACCAACGAATTGATTAAGGATTTACTTTTCGCAATTAAAAAACCAATAGAAAAAAACCCACCTAAAAAGCTGAATGTCCAGACAAGCACAAATGGTATCTCTTTTCAAAAATTTTTTAGTATTCTTCCGAGTAAATTGCTGCTTTCTTAAAAATCCTAAAAATAAATTTTAAAATTAATTGTTTCCAAAAAAAAAAAAAAGGATTCGGTCTTGCTTTAATAGGTATTTTGTAAGGGAGGCCAACCCTCTTCGAACGACAGATTTTCCTTGAAATGGGGGGTGGCCTCTGTAAAGAGGTGTTACGGTTTAACATTGTCCAAAAGCATTAGAAATAAAACTATTTTTCTTTTTTAGCATTATTTTTAGTAAATGCGCAATTTAAAAATATTTAGCAATTTTCAAAAAACAATGTTTTATCAATGAATAATGAATAAATGTTTAACAATGCGTAATGGAAATGCCAAGTGATAATATTTTTCATAAAAAATACTTTTCCAGAAGCTGAAAAACCAAGCACAGATACTCGAAAATTTAAATCTATGACACTAGTAGCACCTTCATTTTAGTACTCAAATTTTATCTGTTTCGTTCTTTCAGGAAGTGATTATGTAAATGAAAGGAAACGCACGTTTGCAGGAAAAGAAATGGTCAATCTCAAGGCAACTGAATACTTGATTGTGAAGCAATGTCTGCATGAAATCGGAAAAAGAAAAAGAAAACGGAAGAGGAAATGGACTTCACCTCTTTTGCACTTTTCCAAATAAAGATGTTCAGCTGCGTTGTATTTGAATGAAGGCTTGAAAAGAAACCAGATAATGACCAGTTACCCTTTTTATTTCTTTTCTCCTCACGAACTCGTTGTTTATCAATTAAGGAAGACATTTGAATGTATCTTTTAATTATGATAAGATGAAATAGGGATGATTGTTAGCAAATTATGATGCCAAAACTGAGACAACATTTCTTTAATTAAGCATTAAGAGTTAAGTTAGATTAAACTCTAGTTTTGAAAATATAAGACGGCTATTTTAGGGTTTACCTTGTAATTTTGAGCCATTGTCTGATGCACTGCACTAGAAACTGCATACTTTTTACCACACCCCCTACACACTTAGCAAGCATCAGGCTCGAATACACGACAGATCTTTAGAGTAACTGGGTCTCAAGCTTACGGTTTTCTGTTCCCAAAGTCGAAACTTTGCCACTCACGAGATCACGAAACTAGTCTCCCCCCCAAATAAAAAGTTTATATTTTTAATGACTATAGTCTAATGTTTTACAATATCTATAATACCTCGTACGCTTCGCTTCGTAAGATAATTGTAGCTGGTGCAGTCTGAGGTGTATTTTAGCTGCTGTCGTGCTAACCCTCTCACATCGAGCGAGGCGGTCTAATAATGTCTCCGTAACCGCGCAGAAGGCCGGTCTGAGGCGGTTAGCTTCTTCTGAGGGGAGGTGAGGTTCTGAGATCGGTTTGGAGATAAGCGCGGTAGGGGGTCCGATTATCCTTGCCAACCACAGCCCATTTCCGTGCGCCTTAAGAGAAGGTTATAGCAGGGAGGTGGGGTACATGACCACCCAATTCATGTAGTATTCTCCCAAAATGGCCCGGTTTTAAGGGGGCTAGAAGAAAAAAGTTGTCTCGGGATTAAAGAGTTTATGGAAAATTTACCGTCGCTTGAAAGCTTGGTCACGAAGACATAAAAGATAGACAAGTCGAAAATAATGTTATTGGAACAAAAATAAGAACAGATAAGGTACGTAGGGGTAAATGGATGAGTGTGTGTGTGTGGGGGGGGGATATTTCGTTTTCAGAAATTTGTCCATTTGCTTGATATGCAATTTAGAGCTTTAAAAAGTGTATAAATGTTTGCTTTGGTTTTTAAATTTTATGGCAAAAATATATTCATCGTTTTTCCTTGTATCCAAAAAAGTACAATAAACCTTTACCTTTTAAAATAATAAACCTTACCTTTTGCATACCTATTAAAAAAATTTTGAAACATGTTTTTCGCTTTATCTGGTTCCATAATAATATTCCACAAAAAACTAGTTTGATTTTTCAAAATTAAGCAATGCTTTTATAGTACTTACTTGTATGAAGTTAATACCCTTACTTTTTCAGTTAACAATAATGGGGTGGTGGGATAGTAGAAAATTCCATCATCCAATCCCTCTTATACACATTTTAATACGAGGATAAGTCATTAAGTAAGTCACAAAAGATAAGAAAAAAATAATTTACCATGGTAATCACTTGGAAACAATTTTATTTTTCAACATAATCTCCACCAATGTTGATGCACTTATCCCATCATTTTATCAGCGCCCAATTCCAGCTGCATAAAAATCTTTGGGTTGCTGTCTCATCCACAATAGGATAGTGTTGAACGTCGTCATCATCTGCAAAGTTTTTGCCTCCAAGATGTTGTTTTAGTGGATCAAACAGATGAAAATTGTTTGGGGCTAAGTCTGGTTGGTCAGTGCTACAACATCCACCTTACAGCCCAGACTTAGCCCCAAGCGATTTTCATCTGAAGACGACGATGACGACGTTCAACACGAAGCCCTACTGTGGATGAGACAGCAACTCAAAGAATTTTATGCAGCTGGAATTGGGACGCTGATAAAATGATGGGATAAGTGCAACAACATTGGTGGAGATTATGTTGAAAAATAAAATTGTTTCCAAGTGATTATCATGGTAAATTATTTTTCTTATCTTTTGTGACTTACTTAATGACTTACCCTCGTATCAATTGTTTAAAATTCCAAAAGAAAACCTCTTGAAAACGAATCCAAAATTCTACATAAGTCGTTAGAGAGGGAGCTGAATTAAAATAAATATTGAAAATTAAATCCTAGAAACCGCGAACTCTGACTGAACGTTATTTAAAGTAATCACAAATGGTTAACCGCGCCCTGCTCGGAAAACGCTGAACGACTGAGCCGCCACGACAGTAACAGGGGAGCTGAGGCCTGTTACCTAATGGCCATCATCAGCCCCGGCACAGATCCTTTCCTTAGGAGGAACGTCCCATCTTCGAAAATATGACCAACACAACTACATGCTCATATATTGTGCCCTCCAGGGAAACAAGAACCTGCTTACTTATTCGGCAGCTTCTCATCCCATATTTGAGGCCTCCTGACTCCCCGGCGGTAGGTGTTATTTAATCCTTTCAAGGGCCATTTTTTTTCTAGTAATGGTATGATAAAATAAGTTTGGGGTTGAGGTTAATTTAAGAAAACAAATTCATTTAGCTTATTGGATGACATTATTTTTTGTTAATTAATTTTATTAATTAATCATTAATTTAGTTAATTAATAATTAATTAAAAATGAAGACACTTTGTTACGATTTGAGATAAGAAATTGGAACGCCTAGGATTTCCTTTCATCGAAAAATTTGCTGAGAACTTTAAACTAGCCTACCTTGTATGTTTAAAAATTGATGAATTAGGTGGGAAGTATATTTCCCACCGCCTTTGAAAGGGTTAAAGTAAGTCAAACTCGCACGTCTTGCTTTTCTGTGTCTCTAAAACTCTGCCGTGCAACTTAGGAAAATTCTCCTAGATGGTAACCATTTCTCATATCGATCATATAGCATCAACTTCAAGTCGAAACGAAGTAGTATAATATATTGCTGAAAGCAATAAAACAAGTAAAAAAAATATGAAGAAATACTTGGATTGTAAGAGTTTATTTATACGTAGTTATTTCTATTATATTTGCTAAGAAATAAGAAAAATTAATAAGAAAAAATCAATAAGAAAAATCAGCTATACAGAAATGCACCATTTACACATATTTGAAGATTACTATCAAGCAGAGCAGCGGTAATTTTCTTCTTATGACAACCACAGTTTGCATTTAACTGCATCCTGCTTGTAGATGCAATCGCGTTTAGATATAAATTTATAGACGTCAAATGTCAGACAGTCGCTACATAAACTCCTTTTTTCTTCTTCCAGAAATTATACGCTTTCATATTCTTCTCGTTCTCTGGAACTTAAAAAATTTCAAACATTTAGAGAGGGGTTAGGATTTAAAGTCTCCAGCGAGACACTGTAGGACATCGATGTGCAAACTTTTTTTAAAGAGAGGGCGAAAAAAAGAAAAAAATGGGACAGGCCAATATAATTTATTATAAAATTCAATAAGGACTGAAAAAAAATATTTATTCAAAAAATTCTTTAATACTAATGCAATGAATGATGCTGTGTCTGCATTTTAAAGCATCCCTCGTAAATGTGTTCAAACCGGATAGAACCTCTAAGAGGGCCATAGTTTCCCCATCACTGCTGTACGGAAAAAATCTTGTCTTAAGAATGCCAAATCGGTGGTACGTATTTAAGAACTAGCCGCCTTCGATGACCATCTTGTTCGCCTGGAATATGATTTCAAATGAATCTCTTACGCATAATTTTATATTCCTGGTTTCCTTAAAAAAGAAATTTTTAACTTCAAATTGCGATAGACATTTGACCCGCGTTCTTTTCGTATCCCACTTTACTTTCTTATTCCTTTAAACAAAACGGCTCTCTTAATCGTATTGCAAACTACATTACTGATGACCTGTAAAAAGTATTGATCTGCATTTTATGTCAACATTTTAGTCAGTCATTTTGTGTAATACATTTAGAAAATAATTATATTTGGATAATTTTTTCTGCATTACGCAAGAAGTGTACAAAAAATTTGGGCGAAAGTTAATCAATTGTAATGAATTTAAAATATCACCTTTATCTTTATCATTAAAAGGTTTTGTACTTAATTCAGAAAATCATTCCTGTTGCTTCAACCGGTATTTTCCTATTGATTGCGAGATGAGCTTTTAAAATCCTTTCCTTCTAACCGCAAATGACCAACAATGGCTGCCCTTTCATTGTTGACAAATGCCGCCTAACTGGTGTCCCCCTCCTCCACCCCGGGCTCTGAGGCAACCGAATTCACTCTCTAACCGGGTTCAAGATCTGTTTGCTCGCGCCCTTCCTCCCTACCTTTGGTCGAAAAGAGAAATGGTCTCCTTGAGCGACCTTCGCCGCAGTTAATGGCAATTTAAAACCTTGTAAAATTGAAAGTAATTATTGCACAGTACTCATACTAATATCATTGGAAAGATAATTGGTTGCACTTTAAAGTGGTATAAAAATCATTTTCATGTGATAGTTCTTTCGGAAATTATTCATGAAAATATAGCCGAAAACGGTCAAAATTTGCTTAATTTTTAAATAATTAAAAGTTGAATAAAAAATTGAAAAAAAAGTGCTCCGAAGTGCACTTTCGCACCCTACAAAGTATACATGTACCATATTCGGTAGCTCTAGGTTCAACGGTCTGTTCTGTAGACCGCCAACAGACAGGCATTCATCTTTATTATTAGTAGAGATGGAAAATAGGATACCGGAAACCGAGTTACCCGAGCCGTGCCGCAGCTTTCGGGGTCCTTGACGAACGATCGCTGCGTCAGCTTGGATACTGAGGTTGGAGTACTAATGGCCATCACCATCTTGGCCCCTTCCGAAGGAGGCACGTATCGTCATCGGTGAGGAGTAACTCAGCCCCCCACTTTTACTGTACCCATGACCAGGAGCGAGAATCAGCTTACTTCTCCGGCGACTTTACATCCACGTACTCGTGGTGTCCCCAGGTGGGAGTGGAAAATAGGGTAAAGAAGGGAAACGAACGAGACAAAAAATTCCGGAAATGAATGATAGGATAAGATAGGCGAGCAGCCCCTAGTATAAACATAATTCGGTCGTCGTTGTTTAACATTCAATCACAGTCATGTTGCATATTGATGGCGTATAGTGTGAGTGGTATAGGAGAGTCAAATGTTAAGGATAAATGAGTGCAGTCGATACCAACAATTCTCACAACACCGACAAATAATTTAATCAATGTATTTATGGTAAAATAAGATAAAACGTTTTGATAAAAAAAAGCCATTTTTATCACATGTTTCTTCTCTTCTTTTTTGTTTCATTCGTTTCTATCGAAATTTGGCGTTTTTGTAACTACAAAGTTGGAATACGGCATGGGTAAGGAACACGAATCAGAGGAAGAAGTTCATGGGTTTCTGTCCTTTGGCTGTGCTCGTGGCCTGCACTGCAAACTGGTAGACAGATGTGCGCTTTGGCAACGAATTGCTCGCTGTGATCAAGCTAATTGCTGGAGATTTTCCTTCAAGCAAAGCACAAATGCGGGCCAGTTTCTTCTGAAAGCGCTCCAGGAAGGCAACCTATTCTTTTATTTCAGGTGCTACTTAGGCGGTCTGGTCGCTTTGACCAACAGAAGATGCCACACTTTCCCTTTAACGGGCCCCCTTGATTTAGCGGCTGACTTACCAAGATATGCTAGACCAAGTGAGTTAGAACCACTACAGACTTTTTTTTTGCAATAACCTGAACATAGATAACTTAATTCAAACCATACGGTGCCTCAACGTGTTTGCTGATGTAATAATACGGTTAATTGCAAGTTTAAAATGAAAAATAATTAAATAAAAAATGTTTTAAGGGACCGTTCAAATATTACGTAAGCATGTTTTTGGCATTTTTTGACCCCCCTCCCCTTGTCAGCAAAAATAACGTCAACCAACCCCCCTCTTATAATGTACGTAAGCAAACTGGACCCCCGTTCTTTTTTTACAAAACGTATAACAGTAATAATGTAATTTAAAAATTTTAGGACTTAATTCAAATAAAAACTCTACTCTGCTTAAGATGAAACAAAATGTAGTTTAATTTCCTTACAATTTCAAGTTTAACAAAAATCAAGTTTTTTTTTTTTTTTGCCAATTAACTTTTTTTTTCAAATTTAATTTTAAATTAAATTATTTGTGAAGGATACAGTTTTCGAAATAAAGTGATTTTAATGTCTTACATAGCATCACTCATACTCCCCCTCCCCCCCTTGTCAGCAAAAATAAGCAAATGCAAACCCCTCCTCCCCTTGGTGCTAATATTTGAACAGCCCTAAGTTGCTTTGTCAGTGAAAGCGGACTGGAGTCTGAAAATAGTGGTTAGCCCAGGGTCAGTGAGGGCCACATATCTAGCATCTAACATGTATATTATATATACTATATTATTGGAAGTTTAAATATATACATTGTATATATAATCATTCATTAATTTTACTTGATCAATATCACAATTTATATTTTAAAAATCTTTTGTTACCAATATTATTATGATTCTAAAAGCCTTTCTCCAGATTTCATTTTATTTCCACACGCTGAAGGTATATTTAAAATCTCACGTTTGGCATATTTATTGCTAAAAGAATATTTTTAATCGCTTCCCACGAACAGCTAAATCTGAAATCAGAGCTTGTTGGCGCTCCTTTTTTCCTAAAACCCGTAATTTACTAAAAATAGCTAATATTCCCTTCACTTTGATAAGTGTCTGTATTTAATCCTTATCTAGAGATGAAGGATTTTCCGTTTCTCTTTACTTGAAGATCTTTCCTACAGATGCGCATATTCCTTCCTCTCCATAATAAATAAAACAGTTAATAACTCGGCTTGTTCCTTGTTTGACATTTAACCTTGGAATCTGTTTATGTATATATTTTTTTATTATATATAAATATAATTTAAAATCAATAATCTATTCCTAATCTAAAAGATTTGTTAAAGATATTATTAATTAATTTAAGTATTATACATAATCACTGGAAGTAACAAATATAAATTCAAATTTATGATTGAATGTTAAAAATTCTTGGTAACTATGGTTTCCAAAATTACAGCGTACTTTCACATCACCAAATGTTTTTATGGAAACTTAAAATAAAATGCAAACTATCTACCAATTTTAATGTTTTTAAAGAACACCTGTTACTGTTAAAGACTGACAACTGAAAAGTACAGAAATCCACTAGATTAAGAGCAAGTCAACAAGCGTTTCAGTTCGCTAGAATAATGGTTTCAGTAGTTTGATTATAAAAAATACAAAATTCTAATTTACAATTGATTTCAGACAAAGCGGTTAATAATTTTAAAACATTTTCTATTAATCAATCTCAATATTCTTTATTTATAGAATGGGACATTTTTTAAATTATAAAACAACAGGATGTAAAACTTCAAATAGGTTATTAGAAAAAATTACGAAGAGGAAAGGTTTCAGAAACTACCTTTCCTTTTTTTACTGCCAATTCCTTCAAAATATCTCTAGCTATATTTGTAATTGCCGTATAAGTATAAGTTATAAAGTTTTAATAAACATAATTAAAAACATTATTTATTTAAGTTTAAGGTTAATTTATTCTACTAAAATTAGCTTTTCTTCAGTAAGCAAACTACTCACAATTTCTATATAATACTCATCTTAAAAGACTTAATGGTACAGTAGAAAGAAATATGCAATGGTATCAAATGCATGTTTAATAAAAATAAATAATGATCAGATTTAAATCAACATTTTCATCATTATTTTAATGATTGTGTAGAAAAGAGTTAAATCGTTTTATTTCAGACAATCAAAATTACTATAAGAGACAACAGTCTTCTCGGTGTTTAAAAAAAAATGCGTGGAAATTCAACTCACAAACTGAATTCCCATTAATTATTATTATGTACACGACATTCAAATGGAAGTATATACTCTTATTTCGCATCTGAACATTTGAAAACTCTTATTTTATTTTATCGTGAACATCCGCTAGTAATTTATATTTGCAAAACTTTCTTAGAAATATTAAAACAAATCATGTTTCTGTAATGCAACAAAAACATGTTTTTAATAATTTATTAAAAACAATAATTAATTGATTTTAATTTTAATAAATTCGATTATATTCTTTGTAACACGCTGGTGCGGGGCCCTATTTGGAGCAATCGGCTTAAGGCCGGCCCAGACTTTCAACTTAACAAAAATTGAATAAGTTGGCGAATTTAAAGTTTGTTGATATAATCAAATTAAGACAATTAATAAGATAGACGAGTCGGTTGGTAGTCAAATGCGATTAGTGTTTAATATTACAAAAGCAATGTAAAAATAAAGAAATGATAATTTTAGCTTACCTCTCAAAAAAATTTTTTTCTTTCTTTTTCAACATACGCTACGTATGTCCTTACTTTCTTCCTACTAAAAGCAGAAATAACACTTTTCTCACCAATTATTTTCCATGAAAGACAGACCAATAAGACAGGTCCCTTTTACTCTTCTAAACGCAAACGCATAAAGAAAAGCGTGAGTCATAAATGTCATTTGGTGTCTTGTAATTAGGGTGGGCACAATTTCTCCCACCCGCCCTAATCACAGTTTTAGGTAAGAAAACCTTTTCCTACAGGCGAGTTCCCTTGCTTGTGAGATTTATGACAGTAAAATGAAACTACAAAAAAAGAAAGAAAAAACCACCTTATAGCCATCTCTCACAAGAACCGCAGTCTATCTGCACAAAGGGAGGCGATTCTTTCCGTCTCTCCGGGGGCTTCCGAAACCAGCAAAATATCTTAATGAGTTTTGCGACTCGAATTTTCACAGAAGAGATGCCCTGTTTCAATGCCCCGAAGGTCTGCTGGTGAAACATCTGTAAATGATCGGGGGTTCAAAGGAAGTGGACAGAACGCCGTTCCTACCAGGGCCCTGGTTTCCTATGGGCGGATATTCGACCACCCGCTGTTTGACTGGTCGAATTACCACGGCAGTAAATCCCTAAAAACGGGTGTCGAACTCCAAAACATGGACCTTGGGGGAAAGGGCTATTTTGTTTATGTGTTTGAGAGAAGGAGTTATTCTTTGCTTCTCTGCCACACTTTCTGGGGGGCCCAAATTGTCTTCTGTTTAAGGGGCCCACTTGCCATCGGGCAAGCTGGCAACCTAGCCAGTCCGCCACTGGTTGCTGGTGAAAAGTTAGCTTGGTGGAAAAATGTAGAATTCGGATCTGAAACTAATCATGAAGTGCCTTTTCAAGCTATAAAATTGTTATGAATTATTTTATAAAACAGAATATCACGAAGACATAAATTTTTAAAGGGATGTAAAAAATAAATATGGTTATTTTTAGAAGTAAATATAAACTTTGATTTTCGATGGTACTTAAGTTTGAAAGTTAAGAAATTAAAACAATTTATCCAAAAACTGTATCGGCCAATTTACCCGCAATCTAAAGGTTGAATATTCTTAAAACCAATACGACTACATTAATAATTTAAAAATCATATTTTAATTATTTATATTCAGTTTGAAATACGTAACTTTTTGACTTATATTTATAAAATGTTGCACACGTATGTAGTGTATAAAACATCATCCTGTGCAAGTGCATTGCTGTAAATTTGTAAAATGCAGTAATAAAACAAAATGGGATATAGAGATAACAGACAAATCAGCTGAGTACATACTCATGCATTTAGAATAATAAAACCAGCGTTCGAAGGTGTAACGAGGTTTTTGAAACCACGTGAAATATTTTTATTGACTCATGTTCTCTGTCTGCCATATCTCTTCAAATACGCATAAGCACGATTCACCTTTCAGTAGGCGTAGAAAGTTCGTAAAGGTGGCGATCTTAATCCTTTATTAAAACACAGAAACGCGCTCGCAAATCAGAATGTTTGATCAGCGGAGAGAAAATTATACATTCTTTGTGTGATCAGATGCAAGTAAGGCTAGGAAAGAGATCTGTTTGAAATTTCCTCCGCTTTTGAAACTTGCGAACATCTAGATTTATGAAAAGTTTCATATCTGTTTATTCTGAAATTTTTGATTGCCCTACATTTACGGCAGTCACGACTTGAGCATTAAATTGGGTGGTAATGATAGTTTAGTTTTTTTTATCACTGTCTTCCATTGTTACAGTGTTGAAGACAGTAAAGGAAGGTCCGCAGATGATTACGTTACCTGTCTGTTCCATTTGACCAATAGGTCGTAGATGAAAAATTACTTTGCATTCCTGATCAATCTGTAAGATGATAGGAAAGACTTAATTTAACGGGCAGCCCAAATAACAAGTCGAACTAACTAGTGATGGGTAGGCTCGTTTCTCTGCCTTTAGACTGTGTGTTGATGAAATCTCAAAATTTCCTTTCAAAGCGGAGGAACTTCAGGAGAAGGAGAAAAGTGGTTTCTTCTTTTTGAAGTTAGATAAAAATAAAATAAACTAGGATAATAAACAATATATTTTTATTGTATTTGATTTGCAAGCGCGTTTTCACATTAAAATATTCTGTGGGAAAGCCGACAAGGCGATCGTAGATTCCTTTTATCCAGAGATATAATGAAAAAAAAAATTGTCCTTCCTCCTCCCTATTTTCACATCAAATTTCACAAGGGTTGCAACTATGAGGATGAAAGAGAATCGAACTGCTGACAGCGTTACATTGAGGTCTCACATGCTGCTTTTAGACTGTGTGTTGATGAAATC
Source organism: Araneus ventricosus (assembly GCA_013235015.1). Taxonomy (NCBI): domain Eukaryota; kingdom Metazoa; phylum Arthropoda; class Arachnida; order Araneae; family Araneidae; genus Araneus; species Araneus ventricosus. The sequence continues at coordinate 1,025,148 of BGPR01000126.1, forward strand.
TCAAAATTTCCTATTAAAGCGGAGGTACTTCAGGAGAAGAATAAAGGTGGTTTCTTCTTTTTCAAGTTAAAGAAAAATAAAATCCTGTCCTAGGATAATAAGCAATATATTTTTATTGTATATCATTTGCACGCGCGTTTTCAGATTAAAATATTCTGTGGGAAAGCCGACAAGGCGATCGTAGATTCATTTATCCAGAGATATAATGAAAAGGAAAAAAAATTGTCCTTCCTCCTCCCTATTTTCACATTAAATTTCACAAGGGTTGGAACTGGGAGGATGAATGAGAACCAAACTGCTGTCAGCGTTCCGATGAGGTGTCACATGCTAAGGTTAAAAAGCAGTAGAAGTTAGGAATTGAAAATCACTTTTCAACTCCTAACTTCTAAAGCATTGCAGCTATCGAAAAACTTTTAGTACAAATGTTGTTCTTTATGACAAGGCATTTTTGGAGACATAAGGGACATTTTTACATTGAAATATACGAGTAAGTGGAAGGAAGAACTCTTTTGGCTTATTAAAATAAAATGATAATGTAAAAGAATTAGGATGAAGATGGAAGACAAAAAGTTAGCTAATTGTTTGCATCAGATTCGGATTTAAGATACTAAGCTGAAAACACTGCAGTATAAAATGAGTATTTTAATTTAACGATATTGCTGCATTCATATACATGTATTTCATTTTAAATAGTAATATTTAGTTCAATTTGTTCAGATCCTTAATAATGGCGTAACGGGGATAAATAGCCCTAGGTGCCTAACATTCTTTCCACCCCACTATAGACAGTAACATGGTAGGGATTAATAGCGCCTGGGGTATAATATTATTTTTACGCTCCCGCAGTCACATTCAGCTTTAAAAAGGGAGAAAGGCGTGCTAAGATTTCGCCTCCACGGCGCTCCCTTATACTTGCATTCGGGGAAAGTATTAAGGGGCATTCTCACAGATCATCGGGTGCAGTTAATGCACTTCATAGATATGCTTGTTTCGAATATTGATAATGGCAGAGGTCACCCAGTGGCAAGGCCCCGGCTTCGGGGCCGGAGGGCTCCAGGCTCGAAACCCGAGTCCACTGAAGATCCGCCATGTATGGGGCTGGCTGCACATTAAATCATACGTAGTGTTCAAACGTCCTCCCGCTGGTGTGGCGCGGAAGGTTGGAGAGGGGATGCCAGCTCAGGTGCCGGCCTCTTCAAATGACCGCGGTTCAAATTACACGGTCCAGCCCAAAATAGCCTTAGTGTTGCTTCATAAACGGGACATTAATATAACAAACCCCGCACATTTTTAGTTAGGAAAAATATTGGAGAAAACATCTCTTCACATAAAAATCGATTAATTTTTTTCTTGGTCTTTTTTTAATTCGTTTCAGCACTGTAAAGGAATGAACCTTTCTCGACGTTTGCAGATTTTATTTATTTACTTTTAGAAAAGGGAAGTGGTGGCCGAGTGGCAAGGTCTCAGCTTCAAGATGAGAAGGCCGCGGGTTCCACCAAGGATTAGATTAATGAAGTTTATTTAGATTACGGTTCCGTTTGCAAAGCTATAAAAGGGATATTTTCGGACAGACCTCGTAATTTTGAACCATGGTCAAACGACGAGAACGACACTGCAGACGCCCCTCTCCGAATTCCTGAATAGCACCACTGAGAGTGTTTTCACCAAAGATCGTCCATGTGTGTGGGCCTAATGCATCTGAAATCTGTAGTCATGGCTCAAAAGTCTTCACTTTAATGAGGCGTGAGAGTTTGTAGAGTGGGATGCCAACTGAAGTGTCACCCGACAATGGTTCAAAATTACGAGAGTCGTCTCAAAGCAGTTCTAATCTAGCTTCAAAATCGAGCTTTCATCTAATTGGACTAGTCTCATTTGCAAAACCATAAGAAAATTTTAAATAAAATGAAACTTTTTAAAGAAAAAAGACTAAAAGAAATGTGCTATCCGACTGAAAATAGTTTTACTTCCTTTTCTGCTTCGTGCGCACGATTTACAGTGGCACCGCCCCTTCATTAAATGATGGATATTCTAATAAAACGAGAAGTATGTGCAGAAGGTAAAATACGAGCCATATTCCGCCAGATTCTCAAGAAACTTTGTTTAATTGAGTGTGTTTGGAACAAGGTTACCATGGAGTTCGCAGATGTCGCACCCTTCGAGACAGTCCATTAGCAAAATTAGCCCGCCACCTCAGCAGTAAACTACTCAAACGAAGAAATGAGTTTCGAGATTTTTATGTCAATTGATGAATGGGGTGGGACATTTTCCCGCTCATTTCGGGTTTTCGGAATATTCGAGTTAATTGTGGTACAGGTTCATCTTTGCTTTATTTGGATCTTAAGGCTTTGTTAGGTTTCTAATGAATTGTATTATTATGTCCATAAAAGAAAGGCCAATGAAGAAATATATCTGTTCATAAAAGACAGCAAAAATAATTTGATATTCATCCAGTACCTGACAGAAAATTCAATAAGGTATTTCGAAAATTCGGAGTTAAATTTTTAAAAAATCCAAAGTCGGATATTCTAAAATCCTTTTAATTTTTAATCTCACGGACAAAGTATATACAGAAAAAGTATTGTGATCATCAAAAATTTGACTTAAAAATTTGATAAATATCAAGATTTTAGAATTCCTTGAGTCTGAAAATGGAATGATGTTAGAATTTCTGTCTGTTCGTGTATATGTGGAAAAGAAAACTCAAAAACACAAGTCAGAAGGATGAAATTTAGTATGTAGTCTTTAAATGGGATTTTTTGAAATTTAAGACTACATTCATCAAAGGGAAGAGATATATTTCGTTACTCAATTTCAAATTCAGTTTTAGAGATAAAACTACATTTTAAAAAATGATATACAGTTCGATGTGCTTACGCTGTAATAAATGTGTTTTATCATACGTTTGATTTAGGAGAGTTCTATTTATATTTGCTTATTCAGGGCGAAATATTTAGCAATACTATGTGTAAACACTGTCATACATTTATTGAAATTCCGAAATTATTTTCAATGACTACATAGAAAATTTTCGAAACGTAGACAATAAATCTGGCGGAAGCTAATATTGTGCTATCTCAATAAAAAGCCCACTTAAAACTTTATTTAGCAATGCAACTAACCATGATCAAACAGACGATCCGATGTATTCTTTGTCGTATTGCAGTTTTTAAAAAGTACATTCGAAAAGTGATATATGAAAAGTGAGTACATATAAAAATAATATAAAATAAAAAAGAAACAAAGTCAGCTCTTAAAATCAAGCATTTGTATTCACATTTGTCTTTTCTTAAGAGTTCAAAAAATAAAATATTTTTGTAAAAATCAAATTGTTTTTAAAAAAATGATTGATACCTTTAACGTTAAATATTCTCTGTTTACTTACTGCATTCTATCCACAAACAAACAGCTTCCTTTTTTCATTTTATGCGTAGAATGAATTTTAATTTATTAGAAAAAGAGATTTCTTCTGCATATGGATTTTTTTATTCAACAAAATAAGAACAAAATGAAATGATACCAGTTTCATAACCTTCGAAATGTGCTTCTTTGCAACAATAAGTAAACGTACAAATGGATGAAGAAATATTGTTTAAATCTAGCTATCGTATTCAGTAATGGGTTCAAAATAAAATAAAATCTTCTTTTATTTGGTCTGCAATTTGAAATAAATAGAGTCTTAAAAATTCCCTTAACCCCAAAATTTAGAATTTCAAAACATGGATTTCTACCTTTTGAAATTTCTTTTAAATTTTGTGTATTATATCTTTCAATAATATCTGTAGTGCAAGGAATAATAGTATACATCTGTGCTGTATCCAGAAGAATAATATTAAGCATCTTTCTAAAAACGATAACAGTTATGAATTGACTAAATTTTAATGACAATATTATTTAAAAATTGATTAAATTAATTAATCAAACATTAATAAAAATTCTTAGTATTATATATAAAGGCGCATATGTAGCTATTTCTAATATAATACAGATACAAATAATAGATATACTAAACAAAAATTACAATTAAAAAAGAAAGAAAAGTATAGATAAGAAACAGCAGATTTAAACATAAACGATGACAATACATCTTTTAGCGTACTAACGCAACAGCCTCAAGTGATTGCATCAACAGAAGTTTAAAACGATTAATATTTAAAACACATAAAAATTAATTTAGAAATTAAAAAATGTTCAAAAAGGAAGAAATGAATGAGTAATCGAATGGCGAACTTTATCAAAGACCACTCGCCATAAAGATTCCAAATTAGACAAGATTTGCTGTCAAGGGTAAGATTATAAATCAAAAGTATACCCTTTGTGGCCTGAATCCTGTCTAATATCAATATGAGAAACATTCTGAAAGATCAAGATGCAAAATCCTTAATGTATAATCAAAAGATACTAGAGAGTGTGTTAAATTTAACACTCTCTGCCGAATTTTTAGATGTAAAACAAGTGATGCCAAAGACACAGGAAGCAACAAAGAATTAGAAGCTAGCACCTAGCTCCATCTATGAATCTTTATGGCGAGTGGTCTTTGATAAAGTTCGCCATTCGATTTCTCATTCATTTCTTCCTTTTTGAACATTTTTTACTTTCTAAATTAATTTTTTTGTGTTTTAAATATTAATCGTTTTAAACTTCTGTTGATGCAATCACTTGAGGCTGTTGCGTTAGTACGCTAAAAGATGTATTGTCATCGTTTTTGTTTAAATCTGCTGTTTCTTATCAATACTTTTCTTTCTTTTTTAATTTTAATTTTTGTTTAGTATATCTATTATTTATAGAAACGAGCTTTGTAAATATTTATCCCAGGATAAAAATATGTGGTCAGCAGTGACCGCGTGACAAAGTCTTGACTACGGTACCGGAAGATCACCAGTTAGAGAATCGATTCCATACGGAAGGTCCTTTGTATATACAGAACTGGTTAAATCTGCCAAAGGTCAAACATCCTCTTGTTGCTGTGGTGTGGAAATTTTTGGTGGAGCTGCGGTCCCAGGTATCGTCTTCGATATCTGATCACGGCTCAAAATTACGCGGTCTGTCCTAAAATAGCTCTTGTGTTGTTTTAAATCGAGATATTAATCCAACTACACTAAACAAAATCAAGCCTGAAAAAAAATTAATTCGCTTTACTAGGGATTTTGTGAAAAACTAAATTACAGTGCTTTAACTTAAGTACCCAATTTTTAAAGCAAAGATTTCAGTGATTGTATTTCTTCCTTAAGTTTAACCAATAAAATATTATTTTGATAATTTGAGGAATTTATTTTTATATTTTCTTCATAGATCTTTATTATTTATTTTTCCATTATATATAAAACCGACAATATTCATAAATTCCTGACCTAAAGCTGTTTAGATTCTTTGAACCAAGTTTTTAATTTTTCTGCTTTTTTTTAGAAAGTGGATCACTTTTTATCGCAACCGCTTTCTAAGTTGCCTCCAATGTTGCAATATTTTTTTCCTTTTTCAACAGATAAAGGCTTCTCATACAGAATTCTGCATTGAGCTCAATATTCAGCCGCATGTCTTAGAGATAAGTTTTTAGATATTTTTTGTGAATTCTTTTTTCAAAGTAGATTGTATTTACGGGTATCTCCTTCATTACTAACAATGATACTTATTTTTCCTATAGATATACTGATTCCACGGCTTTTACAGCGTTTTGGAATAACAGAGTAGGAATATTTATCTCCGCAAATGCGAAAATATAGCCATCTACTCATTGTTTATCTGCAAATGTAAGATTTTGTAATTAAGGTAAATATTATGAAATCTATACTTATAAAAGGCAATGTTTGTGTGTGTGTGTCTGCGTGCGATGTCCAGACGAATCTATCGCACTCACAGCCTTGAAATTTGGCACACAGGTAGTCTTAATGGTGACTCAATGCACCTCGAAGCCGAAATTTTAAAATTTAAGCTAGAAAATTTTTAATTTAATGTTTTGTGTTGTTTTGGGTGATTTTTCGCACTAATTTCTCAATAGCATGGTTTCGGATAACTGTACGACAAAAATAAATACACCATCGGAAAGAGCATGCGATTTCCGTTCTAATGAAGTTAGTTTAGAATTTCTAACGTAATTTACTGAATTTTGACAATTTTTTGAAAAATAGTCACTTTTATGGTCATTTTTGATTCGGCTTTCTTGAAATTCTCGCATCCGCCTTTCTAATAACGCTATCATTTTCAATATTTTTCAACTTATAACTGGGACGTTTCTGTCGGAATTAAAACAAGAACGGTTAAAATACCTCTTCCCGTTTTTTTAAATTAATTTTTTCCTGAAAAGTATAAACAGTGTTTTTGCTAGCGACCGCTCCCAACGACACCTCCTTCAAAGTTTCCCCGACTGCATTGTTGCAATTTCATTGGCTGGTTACGTGACCTTCTTTTTTCGCGGCAAGTGACGTCATTACTTTCGCGTTCTACGAGGAGATGATTTATTTACTCGATGACTTCGATTATTATTTTTAAGCGTGTCTTAACTTATTTCTTTGCCTTTCATACTCCGCTTGCGGTGTAATAAATATCACATTGTAATTATTTAACATTGTTTTGGATTAACGGTACTCGGTCGAGAGGAAAAAGAAGCGGACAAACTCAATAATATATATATTTCTGTTTTGATTTCGTTTATAAAACTCTCATTTATGTAATTGTATGCGGGATTTTTTTATTTTGTTGAAGTCCTGATTCCACGGGCAACGCCGTGCGCGTACTGCTAGTCATATAATAATTTAGAGTCTAAGCAAATAATTACTGAAAAAATAAAAGTATTTTAAAGCAAATGATTGCTTGCATATTCCATTAAAAATGTTTTAAAATGTTTGAATGGCTTTTGTAATGCACTTTGAAACACACAACAGGAGGAGCTCGATCGCAGCTTCTGAGTTTCAAATGGTTAATAACTGAAAAACACCTAAACCTTCAAAGACCACGCGCGGCAACCTTTTGAAACCGTGCAGTGTCGGTTTATAGGTCTGTTAACCATGTAAGTCTCTCTCCCTCTAGGAAACTTTTCGGTTCTCATATCTTCGACGTCAAAGGAGTATTTCACCAAAGTTTAAAAACTTTATAAATTTTTTCTCCCATTTTACCTAATTGCAATGGACTAAATTCGCGATTAAATTTATTTTTTGTTGCAACAAGTGTAGGTAAAGAAGCACTTGTCTTACAAGTTTTTGTCTGGTTTATTGGGTTGTTTGAAAGTTTCCGCCATTTTGGAGGGTAAATTGAAAATAATTTTTAATACTAACAATAAAGTTTCTTCATTAATATATGCACCATTTTATTTAATGATGTTTTACTGTCTTTTGTGAAGTTTCATCCTCCCACACTCATAGAAAATCCTTGGTTTATCTCTAAAAAACTGCTTACGGTGCTGTTTGCAGTCCTCCAGAGAATTTAATTCTTTTTACTTTTAGCAAATTTTGAAAAGAAAGGAGCAAATGATAGTCCGAAGGTGCCAAGTAAGGACTATATGGAAGGTGGGTTAAGACATTCCAACCACACTTCATTGATTTCCGTCGGGGCGGATGGCAAAGACACATGAGGTCTAGCCTTATCCTGGTGAAAGACCATTCCTTTACGATCGGCCGATTCTAGGCGCTTTTGGTAAATGGCCTGTTTTAAATTGCCCAAACGGATACTATTTTTAATCAAATTAATTGTCTGGTTAAGCTTCAACAGCTCGTAATAGACAATGCCCTTCCAATTCCACCAGCAACAGAGCATGACTTTCTGGGAATGGATATTGGCCTTTGGAGTAGTTGATGGCGGATCATTCGAATAACACCATCATCATTTTTAATCAAGATTATTGTTGACGATCTCCTTCCCATCGTCCGTTATCATCCTTTAATCGCTTTCGTTGTGTTTGAGCAATAACTAGCTCGTCGAAATATGGTACATTTAAAGTTTTCTTTTAATTTGGGACTTTCCCAAACATTAAGGCGGCTACCGAGGCCTATTCTTACAAATGCTTATGAATGTCGAATTCGACTCTTGGACATTTTGAAATTTCATGAGAGGGTTACATTGATTATTTTGGATTTGGTCGTCATCAACCGCGAATGGCCAGCCAGAACACTGCTAATCTTAAACGTGAAATTTATCCCGTCTGAATTTCACAAACCATTTGCGTATGCTTTACATCCTTTAGGTAAGAAGGATCGGCGTGGGAAATAAAAAAACATTTCCGCACTATTCGTTCATTTAAACTTTGTCTCTGCATTCAGCACATATTTTTTTCGAAGCTTGAAAAGAATTCTTCCCTTTGCAGGCGTAAAAAAGCATTAAATGTTGAAAATGTAAGTTATCGATCTCCATGTTTACATTCACACCAAACACATACAGATAAAGCTGTGTTCATGGCCAATAGACCTTAATATTTACGAAAGCACCACCTTTCAGGATATATCTAATTACAGAGGTTGAGAACATATTCTCACAGTTCCTACAGCGACCAGAGTTATGTTTGTCTTTTGCTACCTTTGTTAGTTAGTTTTTTTCTTTGTATATATTTGTATTTTTTTTTTCTCTTTTGGTACCATTGCTAGTTAACAATTCCTATGCAAGATTTATACTGATAGCTTTAAGTTCTTCCATTCCCTTCCTTCCATGGTGCAGTTTATCAGACGAAAAAGAAAATATTGTGCAATGCTAGTTCAGCAACAATTCTGCTGTTGCTTTTTCCAGAATTCGAATGGTTTAAAAACAATCCCACCCATTTAAATCTTTTTAAAAATAGTTTTTAAATATTTCTTCTCCTTTTTCTCATAATTTTTATTTAAAAAAAAGACTTCCCCAGCCCCCCCTCCTATTCCTACTGATCAGGAGCGATCAACACTCCAGGAACGGGGATGTGAAGTGGCGTAGTAGTAGTAGTGATCAGCGGAATCTATCTGCAAACAGCGGATACTTTCCGAACAACCCAATAAATGGTTGAAAGAAGATAAGAGATTGATGACGACCCATGTCTTGGTTGACCAAGTTCGATAACTGTTTTCGATATCGGACTGATTGTGCACATTGATTGCGTACCTGGAAGTCAAATAAACGTGAAATGAGCAAAATAAACGTATATCCAAAAACATTCCAAAAGTGTCCTTACTAAACTACATGAACGGATGCGGAGAAAACGACCTGACCGAAGAACAAATCAAGGCTTTTTCTCCAGAACAATGCCCAAGCCCCCATCGCGGTGTCTGTCAAGATGTTTTTAGCCAAGGAAGTGTTCGCCATCGTAGACAGTCCATTCTGATCACCTGATCTCGCCCCGTGTGATTTGCTTTTATTCTCCATGGCCAAATCAGACCTAAAAGGAACTAGATTTAAGACTGTAGATGCAGTGAAAGCAACAAGGAGATGATGGAAGCCCTTTCCGGAAATGACTTTAAGCACTTGTAAGATATTGGACATTGTAGTTGCTGTTGCCTGCAGTAGATGGCGCGGCACAAGACTGTTCCGTAAATTTCAGTTGGTGTTCGGTCGGGAGTGAGTCTGGTTGTTTGTGTTTGAGAATGAAGAGACTGATAGTATTTTTGTGTGGCCATGACTCGAGATAATAAGTTATTGCAATGTATAGATTTCTTTTCTTTATGTTAAATGTTTTGTGTGTTTGTATATTTATGTTGTGCTAGTCCTGTGTGTCATTAATAAACTAAATTAAAAAGAAATATTGCTTAATTTCTCGGCTGCATTTTTATATGACACCACACACTGCTTTCAACAATGGAAAAATCATTTGGAGGGGTATAGGGATCAAGGAGGAGTGTAGAATGAAGATAATAAAATCAAAATCATAAACAATAATTTTAAAAAAGTTTCAAAGTATCAGTCCGGTTATTTCCTAGCCACATTTTGAATTAGGCTTTTTAATTTCCTAACATTTTCATTCTTTCACCAATTCATTTGAGAGTGCACGAGATTTTTTAAATATGTTGCACTTAGCTTGCTTTTAATATGATTCCTAAATTGAAACTTTTTAAACACCATTGTAGCCTACTCCGTTTGTTCTACACAGGTGACTAAAAGTAATTTTTGAGCCATAAAATCTCACTATTTCCCAAATAAAAGTAAATGTTAAATAAGAGGTATCGTGTTATTTCAGAAATGTGAGTTTGTCAATTGTTTTGAAAACAAGAGTCTATTAGCATTATTAATTAATACTAATGTTTGGCTACTTATGAAACACAGCTCAAAACCTGTAACATACGAATTTATGCATATGTGAAACATAAGATGATTCTAAAAAATGGGTGATAATCTTACGAAATATATGTTGACAAACTTTCAAGTTTAAGAATTTTTCATATATATCTGGCCTCTTATCAAATGAAAATGATAATAATAGCCTGCAAGTCATTT
>BGPR01000126.1:1035534-1081245 GCA_013235015.1 Araneus ventricosus
TCTGTTCCATCTCGAAGTACCGATCGAGAAAAAGGAGGAAGACCGTGCATTCCAGATGGAAAGAAAAGTAGGTATTGTGTCTTCTTCGAAATGTCGGATTGCGCTTTATCGTATCTTTTGTGCCACTTGGATAGCACTGTCTTCCTCATTCTATATCGACCGGTATTTCGAGACGGAGTAGAAATTTAATGATATTGAAAGCTTATTCATATAATAAATAAAGGTAAAATTTCTGTATTTTTTAAAAAATTCTATTTTTTACTTAAATTTTCTTGCAGCTATTTCTATATTTAGCTAATGATTTGAACTGCACTCATATCGATGTCTTGTCGCTATATAGCGTTGTTGGGAATCCTAGCTCTACCGACAGTTGTTTGGGAAAACCTATGTATCTTAATGATTTAAAATTAAAAAAATTAAGTCAAAAATAATTGAAATGGCTCACTATTAAAACTGATAAGGAAGAAAGGAGAATTTAACTCTGGATATAAACGCAAGCGCAATAAAGAGAGAAAGAATTAAAAGTGCATCACAATGAACGTTATACTGATTCATAAAATATTTGTATCCCTGGCGCTTATAATATCAGAAACGCGTAAGTACAGTCTTTTTACTACGGTTTTAAATTATTTATTGATTTTAAAGAATACAATTACATTTCTCATACAATTTAAAACAGAATGCAAACTTTAAAGTAAGATAAAGGACAAAATACTGCCTAATAAAGCTTATTATTTCAGAAATAATGAAATCTGCTAAAAATATGAGAATAAAGTGAATGTTACACATATCCAAAAACTGATGCATTAATAACCAAGAAATGTTATAGCAGAAAGGAATTCAAACAAAAGTTTTTTGCAATTTAACCTTTAATTTAAGTCCAGATGAAATCTTAAATATCCTTTTAAGACTAGGATTTTGAGAAAACAATAACCGGGAGATGAACCTTTTCAAGTCATTGAAAGATAAAATCTTTTGTCCACTTAGGTCTCCTGTATGGTTACTATTGTTGTTTTTTCCATTTAACAATCACTGTAGTACGTATTTGTACCAGCTCAAATGCAAAGAAAAAAACCTGTTGACACAACACCTGCACCGTCAATAACAAAAAAATTTACCCAGTCTAAGCTGAAACAAGCTGATTGAAATAAAAAGAGAAATATCGCAAAGAAAGTTTATCTCATCATATGATACGAAAGATGAAGAAAAAAATTTATAAATTACCTGGGATTTCGGTGCACAGCTTATTGATACCACCGTAAGCAGGGGCAAGATAAAAGACCGAGTTCTTTGCTTTTGTAACTTGACTTTCATTACCAGTTTCTTGGTTTTCTTCTAGAACAACCGAATATTCGATTCTCGCAACTTCACCGCTGAGCCACTGGAGACTGGCATTCTGTGTCTGAGCAATTTGTTCCACTCCTTCCACCTTGTAGCTCATATATTCCCATTCGTTTGAACGAAGACTCAGCAGCAGAAAGGAGGTTGCCAGTGTAGTCAGAATGAGAGTGATTATAACAAAGATGCACGTGAAGGTAACCATGCTACCAGGGGGAAATGGACGATCATATTTGTTTCTGGAACTGTCATTCAAATAATTGTCGAAATAGTGAGTTAGGGCTAAGGCGAATAATGCTGAAAATAGTGAATCGTCTTCGAAGTTAGAGTTTTTAAATATTTGGTTCGGTATTGCAAGACATTGCATGTCATTTAGATCTACCGAAATTCGAATCAACCTTCTTCAAAAGATATCTCTTGCTGTTTTTTTTCTTATTTTTCTGATATTTAGTAAAAATATGAAATCAGATTTGGGAGAATCATGAATATTTAGAATTGTATGGTAATCCTTTTGATAATTACTTAGAAATGTATTGTATATACATTCTGATAATGATTTTTAAACTGTTATCTTTGTGATAGAGATTCACAAACTGCGAAAGTTCCTTCTAATCCCAATTTAGAAACTTTTCAGTTGAAGATACATCCTATATGTTTCATATTATCACATGTGGAATGATTATAAGTTTCTGCTTGAAACTGATGGTAGAATACTCCAATATTAGCTCTAAATGCGATTCTTCATTAAATCCTTTTTATTATTCTAATCTCTTTACTTATGCATATTTAAATATGTCTATTCTTTTCACCTATTCTACTTAAAAGTATAATTTTCTGTTTATTAATTCGGTAAATGAGGGTTCATTAAAATTTTATTTTGTTTTGTTCAGATTTTCTGCTAATATTTGGTTTTCGCCAAAAATATTCTTTCATGGCTTCACCATCCTGCAAACTTTTACGCCTCGAACAATACATTTTGACGATATCTGAAACAAAACATTTCATTTAAATTAAAATAATGAAACAATAAATAATCATAAATAAAAATATTCATTCAATGAAATTATCTTTTAAATTTATAGATATGTTTTAAGACAATATTTTGCTGCCACGGTATTATTCTCTGCTACCCCATGTAAGGTCTCAATATGCATTTTAGGAATAAGAGCTTAAATATATAGACTGTACGTTTATGCTTAAATTAAACAGACATAAGTGTGAAGTGATTACGTGTTCCATATTAGTTGGAGCATTTCCAACGTTTTTGTCTCTTTGTTTTGGAACAGCGGCGGTTCGTGTATAGACACTACGGATCTTCAGCACCCCAAAAAATTTTGAAGAAATCTACCGTCAGATGTAAACTATCGCAAGTAACAATCCTAGTATTTTACAGGAAATCCAAAATATGTTTCAGACCGCAAAATATCGAATACTATATTTTATTTTTTCAGAGATGTAATTTTTTTTCCGACCTACATCTACGACACTTCACCTACCTGAAAATGCGGTCGAGATAATGCAAATACGATGAAAACATCAAAATCAGCATCTCGGATGTACATAAATATAATCACAACTTTATTTAAGTTTGTATGTGATATCTGAATCCATCAGCAGTCTTACAAGATTCCGTTTAGAACTTCGAATCTTCAGGGGAAACGACATGACTCTCTAAGTAGAGAGTTTAGTTATATTTACGTCCCCTTTTGAAGCTATTTTGGGAAGGACCTCATAATTTTGAATCGCAGTCAGATTACGAGGACGACACCTGAGCTCGCACCTCCCTCTCCAAACTTCCGCACCGCACCAGAGGAGGGACGTTTGACCCACGTCAGATTTAACGTGCACCAGGGAAACGGGGGATCTCCAGTGGAATCGGGTTTCGAACCTGGTGCCATCCGTCTCCGAAGCCGAGACCATGCCAGTTTTTTCTATGTAAAGAGAGAAAGCTTCTAAGTATACTAAGATTCCGAACAATGCCATTTCTGCTGCTGCGCGCGACCAGTAAAGCTGGGCATTCATCAGTACTCCATTTCCATTCCATTTGTCCCAACAACTGGCTTGTGTTCCACTCATTCCAAACGAAAAATTTAGTCAAGACATTCACGGATGTTCCAAAATTTGTTTTGATGCACTTTGTTTGAGAAGGACCAGACTTATTCCCACCCACCCTCATCTCCCCCACACGGGGGATTTTCGTGTTTACTTTCAACATGACTCAACCTCTTCGCGGGGTTCCAATCTAGGCAGTGGTTTTGTTCTCCAGCTACCCTCGCAGCGAGGTGTCAAAAGGCCATCTGCCCATTCTAATTTGATTTTAAACCAATCAGAATTTCATCAATGTAATCCATTTGCGCCAATTTTCATCAGTTTCTCACACTGACGAAAGGTTTTCCCTTCCCGTGTTCCAAAAATCGTAGAATTGTAATTCCGCTTAACAATGCGTATTCGTTCTGCTGTTGCGAAGGTAAGAAGGTGCTGTTGAAAATACAGCATCTTCTTCCTTTCCTGAGACTAGAGGAGAGGTTTTAAATGTTTTTCAGGAACAGAAAATTTTTCGCGGGCTTGAAATTTTAATATAGATAAAAAGGAGGATAATTAATAATGAATAAAGTATTAATTAAAAAAATATTAAAATATATTAAAAACTATAATTTTTTCTCGTAAATAAATATGAAAGTAACATCCCTGACTGTGTATTTATTTTAAACTTATACTCTCATGACATTTTATTGTTCAGCCGCAGTTGAGTAAATCTTTGTAAACGAGAGTAGTGAATTCAAATAAATAATCAAAACATTTATTTTGAAATTTACTATTTAATTAAAATTAATTAAAAATTATTAATAGTTTAGTAACAGTTTATTTGCTAATTTTACCTATATCAAGTCAAAAATCTAATTTTTTTGTCACCTAATGATTAACTTATTCACAATTAGTTAGAAAAAGCAAAAAATAAGTTATGCCGAAAGGCATCAATGCGCAATGTAGTTTAGGTTACAGCGCCCCCTTCGCTAGAGTGCACAAACCGCCTCTGTTCTAGAATGAGAAAATGTTGCAGATTTGAATTAAATACACAAGGTCGGTCCGTTTTCAAATTATTGGTACATCGTTAATATAAAAAATTGTTGAAAAGATTACCTAGGTTTTACTTTAGCAAGTTAGCTTCTGAAGAATTCTGCTTCCCTACATTTATTACACGTAAAATACAGCCAGCCTAATTGGGTAACGAAAATAAATTTTCCTTCCTCCTTTGAACATATTTATTGTGATTTGAGAAAAAGAATTATTTCTATGCGCACGTGTAATGATTAGAACTGGATAACAAATTGACCTGTCCTTGGTTTTTGAAGTATCGTTTTCTTTCAGAAATATTTTTCTATTGTGAATTATGAAATGACCACACGTCTCGAGGCCGACCCAGATCACATTTTACTAGGGATGTAAAGAATACTAATTTGACCGAATAACCGAATATTCGGCGAAATTTCAGGCCGAATAAGAAATATTCGGCGGCTGAATACTAAATTTTTAAAAACATTTCACTTTTGATTGTGAATTAAATATTTTTCAAATTTTAAATGAAAATATTAAGATTAAATAAAATTGAGTTTTTATTATTTGTATATTTAAAAAAATTTTAATACCTTTATGTATATTTGTAATATTTTAAATACCTTAATTCCAATAACAAGAAATGAGAAACTCTTCATTTTGGGATTGCTTCAAAGAAATAAAAGAGTCATCATTGCAGAAAATGACAATGACAAGCATAGAAGAAAATTCATTAGATAAATTAAAATTACTATACGTAAATTCCTATTTTGATAAAGAACTTCTAATAGGTATAACGGAGTGTCCACCTAATTGGTGGTGGGGAAATGCGGAAAAATTTCCAAAGTTTGCAAATTCAGCAAGAAAAAATATCTTTCAGCACCTGCAAGCATTATATAATGACCGTTTATTTTCGGAAGCTGGTAACATATATGAAACCATATGAAACAGTCTTCTATAAATGATATGCAACATCATTAAATATACTTATGCATTATGCAACTTAAAATTGTATAAAAGTTAGTTTTATTTTTATAATTAATGTATCAGAATGTAATTCTGCGATATTCTTTATTAAATATATTTAAAACAACATATTTTAAAAACATTTTACCCTGAATTTATTCTGCAGAATCATTGTTTAGAATTCGACCAAACCAAATATTTAGGAAATGGCCGAATAGGCCTAATAACGTAATATTCACTACATCCCTAGTTGTTATTATATGTGTATGAAACCAAACAAAACAGACTTCCTCCTGAAAAATTATTGTTCGTACAGAATAATTTCAGGCTTTTAATGATCTATACTTATAAAAGGCAAAGTTTGTGTGTATGTCTGCGATGTCCAGACGAATCTATCGCACTTACAGCCATGAAATTTGGCACAGAGGTAGTCGTAATGGTGACTGAATGCGCCTCGAAGCCGAAATTTTAATATTTAATCTAGAAAATTTGTATTTAATGTTTTATGTTGCTTTGGTTGATTTTCCGCACTAATTTCTCAATAGAATGATTGCGAATAATTGTACGAAAAAAAAAAAAAATAGATACACCATTGGAAAGAGCACGCGATTTCCGTTCTAATGAAGTTAGTTTCGAATTTCTAACGTAATTTTCTGAATTTTGGGAATTTTTTTAAAAATAGTCACTTTCCAAAAATAAAATATTCTGGAATCCTTAAAACTCTTGCATCCGATGTTCTAATAAAGATATCATTTTCAAAAATTTTCAGCTTATAACTGCAACGGTTCTGTCGGATTTAAAACAAGAATGGTTAAAATATCTTTTCCCGTTTTTTTTAAATTAATTTTTTCCTGGTAGTTGAAATATATTTTCCCTCTAGCGAGGCTTCCTCCCGCGACAGCTCTCCGGAACGTTGCGGGCAATTTCATTGGCTGACGTCATTACTTTCGTGTTCTGGAAGGAGATGATTTATTTACTCGATTACTTTGATTATTATTTTTAAGCGTGTCTTAACTTATTTCTTTGCCTTTCATACTTTGCTTGCGGTGTAATAAATATCACATTGTAATTTTTTAACATTGTTTTGGATTAAGGGTACTCGGTCGAGAGGAAAAAGAAGCGGACAAACTCAACAATATATATATTTCTGTTTTGATTTCGTTTTTAAAACTTTCATTTATGTAATCGTTTGAGGGATTTTTTTTATTTTGTTGAAGTCCTGATTCCACTGGCAACGCCGTGCTGCTAGTAAATTATATGTAACTTGTAGAGGGACGAGACTCAAGTTTATGTGGAGTGCTGCTGAAGAATCCATTCAATTTTAGGAACCATTTTTTATTAGGCTACGTTCCACAGCACAGAACATTAAAGAAAAACAACGAAAACAGACAACAACACAAGACAAGTATACAGACTAGAATGACAGAGAGGCATCATGGGAAAAAGATGGCTCCAGTAGCGCCACCTACCATAGAAAGGAGAAGGCAGTGAATTATAACCGCTACATCCTCCCCCTACATCTCCGAAGACCGTCCCGGCGATGTGGTGTGATTTTTGCGTTTTTTCCAGGACTTTCATTAGAAACAGAAGGCTGTTTTGGAGGTCTACCTCTTCTTCTTAAAGGCACCACAGGAGACTGGTTCTGTATGACATTTTGAAAAGGTGTTAGAGCTGATACGTGGTATGCACCTAAAGGTTCATCAGGTTTGTCACAACTGGCTATGACAAAGGTTGTAGGTGATTTCTAGGATGGAATGACGTAAGGTCCATCTTTTCTCGGCATCAACTTTGCACTTTTGCTTTGGTTTGCTTTACTTAATGGGTGAAGTTTTACCCAAACTAAATCATCAGGTTTAAAATTAGGGCTTGGTTTACGTGATTTGTCTGCATATGCTTTTCGACGATCTTGACTTTTCTCGATATTTTCTTTAATTTGTGACATATTCCACTCAAAACGTTTTAAATAAGGAGTGAATTCTGGAACAAAATTATCATTATGAATAACAGACCGCAGGTCAGTAGTAACATCGTCTAAAGTTCTTAATTCTCGGGCAAAGTTCAAGTAAGCTGCAGTGCATCCAGTAGTTTTCATTTTGCAATGTCTATTGCAAATCTAATAGCTGGTAATTGCTCATTCCATAAGGTATGGTTGTTACCTACCATCATTGCCAAACGAGACTTCAAATCTCTATTTTTACGCTCAACAGGGTTTGCTTGTGGATGGTAAACAGGAATTAGACTTTGATTGATGTTTAGGACATAACACAACTGTTGCATGATTGCACTAACAAACTGTGCACCGTTATCACTTATTAGACGACGCAGTAATCCATATCTTAAGAAGACTTCATTTAGTAGTGTTAAGGCACATTCTTTAGCAGTAGCTTGCTTTAATGGAAATAACTGTACCCACTTTGTTGTGCAATCTTCAACAATGAAGATCCACTTCATGCCTTCACTCGTTTCTGGTAAGGGCCCAAAAGGATCGATAGCTATACTTTCAAAACGTTGAGCAGGTACAGGTGTCTGTAAGAGACCAGCAGGTTTCTGGTTCCTTGCTTCATATCTGATGCATTCTGCACAGGTCTTGACGTAATCGGCAATATATTTTCTCATGTCTGTCCAGTAATATCTGGATGATCGAGAAAAGGTTCCATCTACTCCGTAATGTGAAGCTGTGGGCGCATCATGGTGGAGTTTTAAATTTTTTTCATGAGATGGGACAACCAGCTGAGCCTCCTCCACTTCAGAGTGTGGGGGGTAACGGTAGAGTACTCCTTGATTTAAGACGTACCCCCTTTCTGTCCAATTCGCAAAGTAAACACTTTTGTTGATATCCTCAAAGCAATCTATGATCTTCTTCAGTTCAAGATCTTTCAACTGTTCCGTTCGAAGTTCACCAGCTGTTCTTGATGGGACATCAATAACAACAGTTTGTAATTTACAAGTTTGTTTATCACTGCACTCAGGTCGAGAAAACATGTCGGCCACAACGTTACATTTGCCTGGAAAATAATCGATTTTTCAAGTTATAAGTTTGAATCTGAAGTGCCCATCTGGTTAACCTGCCAGTGGGTGACGATAAAGTCATGAACTACTTTAATGGTTGATGGTCAGATGCCACTGTAATATCTGCACCTTCAATATATCCTCGAAATTTATCTAAGGCCCAGACTACAGCCAAGGCTTCTCTTTTAGTTGTAGAGTAATTTTTCTCAGCAGAGCTCAAGAGTCTACTGGCATATTCTATTGGTCTTTCATCGGCGGGGCTGTCTCCCTGTAGAAGAACTGAGCCTAAAGTGTAACCACTTGCATCCGTTCGGAAGATAAAAGGCTTAGTAGGATCAACTTGCCTCAATACTGGCGGAGTTACCAAGCGTTGTTTTAGAGTTTGAAAGGCTTGTTGCTCTTGTTCACTCCATTTCCAAACAATGTTCTTTTTTGTCAAATTGCTAAGGGGTCTAGCAATATCTGAAAAATTTGGGATGAATTTCCTATACCACGAACAGGTCTGCAAAAATGATTGTAACTGTTTAACATTTCTTGGACAAGGAATGTTTTGTATTGCTGCAACTTTATCTTGATCCACTTCTATTCCCTTAGGTGTTTGTTATCCACAACCCAAAATATTTCACACGAGCGCATGCGAATTTACATTTTTCTCTATTTACACATAATTTAAACTTTCGAAGTCTATCTTTAAGTCTTGAATATGATGTTCTAAAGTTTCAGACAGTACAGCAATATCATCTAAATAAACTAGAATATTCACTGTAGGTAGTCCATTGCGGAACTGGTCCATAAGGCGTTGGAAAGTTTAAGACCAAAAGGCATTCTTTTGTATCGAAACATACCGAAAGGGCATACAAATGCAGTCTTGTCTTTATCATCAGGGTTGACCTCAATTTGGTGATAACCTGTCTTTAAGTCAAGGGTAGACATAAAAGCAGTAGATTTTGCATCGTGTAAAAGGGTATCCATAAGAGGCAGTGGATACTTGTCAGGTACAGTTATCGCATTCAGCTTACGATAATCTATACACAATCTAATATCTCTATTAGGTTTGGGGACTAAAACTACCGGTGCGGCAAACGGCGATTCGCATTCTTCTATAATATCATTGGCTAACAGTTTGTCAATTTCTGTTCTTAAGAGCTCTTTCTTTTTTGGAGATAATCTATAAGGTGTAGATGCAACTGGTGGGTGGTCACCTGTGTTTATATAGTGTTTTACATAAGGAGTTGGTTCTCCTCCTAGTCGGCAAATTTCTTCATTTTCATTAAGCAAGGCAGTTAAGCGATTTTTATTTTCTGTATCAAGATTCTGTCCTTCCTCTATACGTAAACAAAGATTATCAGTTTCAGGTACAACAGGGTTGCTTTGTACTGGATCATCACTTGTAATGGAATTCGTCGGATAAGAACTCCTATTTATTTCGACAGGATTATTATTTGTTGGTAGGGGAATATCTTTTGCAAAGGGTATTCTGCAGTTGGGTTTATCGCCAAAATACCAGAAATTGTTATGCATGTCCATCACAATTCCCGATTGCCTTAAAAAGTCAACTCCTAGGAGAGTACGATTACCTTTAGCATGTGGCAGAAAAATTAAATCAGTACGGAAAGTTCGGCCATGTACTGTGATTGGCACTGTAGTTTTTAGAACAGTTGATGTGGATTGCTGACCATCAGCCAGACACAACGCAAGATCGATTTCAATGAACTTCTGACCACGCTTCTATAAAAAATTAAACATTAATTCTCCACCAACAGACTGACTGGCTCCTGTGTCAGCACAAACTGTTCCTGTAGCTTCATATACTTCAATGTCAAGTAAGGCTACCGGAAGGGTAAAACAAGTAAACACCTGTATAGCATTGACATGAGCACCGTCTTTCTTCGGAGAACATTTTGGACATTATAAATCCTGGATAGCCACATCCATAACAATAAACAGAGTTGTCCACATTTCGTGATAGCATATTGCTTGAGTTAGATATAGTATTTTTGTGAGTACTGGAAGAATTTGTCTTTTCAAATTTGGTGAATTGGGAGTTCTTTAAGTTCTGACTACCGGCATTTCTAAGGAATTTAGGTTTGTACCATTCTTGTGATTTAGGATTTTTTATAACTTTTTGATAAGGTGATTTTATATTTTCATACAAGTCCAGCTTTTCAGCTAACGTGACAGGATCGTTGAGTGTTTCCCAACTATCTAAATAGTGATTTTTATATTCTGGAGGGCATCTTTTCTTAATTTCATCAGCGATGATCAGTTCTTTTAACTTATCAAATGAAGTAATTTCTAGTTCATTGAGCCAACCTTCAAGCTCGAAAAAGAAAGTCGAAGCTCGAAAAAGAAATCTTCCCAAGTGGAATGACCAAGTTTCTGATGTCGACTAAAAAGAATTCTAAATCGGTCTGCTGTCAGCTTAAACCTTTGCAACAATATAGTACGAACATGGGTGTAATTCTTAAACATTTCTTCGGGTTCTCTTGCTATTAATTTACCTATATCACCTGGAAGTACTCCAATTAGATATGATACCCAATAATCTTTAGATACGTTTAAAAACTTCATCTGTCTTTCAAACATCGTTAAAAATAATGTCATGTTGTCTGTATCAGGGTTAAATGTAGGTAAAACAGTTTTTAAATCAAACCGCGTTGGATTAGTATCAATTGGACTAGCATTTGCAGTTATTGCTGTTGAATTGTGATTCTGCAGCCTAAGCTTTTCAAGCTCAAATGCTCTTTCCTCAGCTAGACGCTGTTTTTCTGTTTCTACTTTCTTTACTTCTGCTTCTTCCAACTTTTTCCGTTCGTCAATGATATTATTAAACGTATCTTTAACAAACTGCTCGTTATCCTTAAAGAATGTAGATTTAGTTATTTTGTCATGTAAATCAATTATTTTATCACTAGATGTAACATCAATGCGTAATTCTGATGCTAAGTTAAAGAGGTCAATTTTCTTGCCCTTAGAAAGATAAGCCATTTTTACCATACGCAATTATTGAAATTAAACTGTTAATTAACCCAAGAAAACTTGTAAATTCAATTTTAAGTAATGGTTACAAAACTACCCTCTCCTTTGAAGATAATATAACCAATAAAATAAGCATGCATAAAGATACTATGAAATCAATAACTAATTAAAAATCCAAAAATATTTTTGATAAAATTCTTTTAAAAATTACCATCACATCTATAAATATTTAGAGCAAAAATTAAGTGCACCAAGCGATTTGAAGCAGTTGTAATACCTTACCTGTTTCTGTAAAGCTAAAAATCTGAAATTTTTTTACACATAACCTTTTTATATAATTGATATGCAATAACTACGACAGTTATTATAAAAACATAAAACTTTTAAAAAATAAATATATCGTAACAAGCAGAACATATATTATTTAGCTACCATTTCAACTATAAGAATAGCATGCCTAGAATCTTTATGCTTTTTAATCAGTAGAACAGGAATAATTCTTAATTAGAATATTTTATTGCGAATGGTCGACCATTTTAAAAATAATTTTATAAGAACACAGAATACAATACCAAACTTACATAGAAAAATTTAATTAACCAAATCAATACGTTTGTTAAAAAAAATGAGTTGGATCCAAAAAAAATACTAAATTTGATATTTTTTTCGCAAAAAGAATGAAAGAGAAGGGGAGAAAAAAAAGCAAGCTCTTAAAATTAAAAAAAAATGCTTCTTTCCTTCAGGAGATATATACATTATTTTCACTTTATACAAACAATGGAAAAAGATTATTTATTTTCAAAACACACAATTATGCATGTATCTTTTTTCTTAAAAAGAAACTAAAATATCAATAATATGATGAAAACAAGTAAAAATATGAGTCACAAAAAGGTATTAAATCACAGAACGATGATTCAGCGGGAAAGATATTTTTCCCCGTACTTCCGGGTTGAAGAAAACGGAATACTTTTGAATTCCAGCTTCTGTCGAAACAAAACTGCTTATATTTTAGAAGCGCATTTAATCGTAAAGATCATTATCACAACACAAATTTATGGAGAGATTTCACTTTGAAAAGAATGCAGCACAAAATTCTTGGAAGAATCACTTTAGAAGAAACAGAACTTTCACTAAAACGAAAGCACCAATTTGCAAGTTAAGAGAGAGAAAAAAATATTCTTGCACTTGAACCGATGTTGAAACACAATTGGTTGCGATTAATTTACTGGACAGCGGCAAAATCACTGTAGAACATATGAAAATTTCCACATCGTGTTAGGGCAACACTGTGCATTCGAACTTGGACCGGTGCGATCTTTTCCTAAAACAGAATTACTTCCCGGGGCGGGAAAAATGGTGAGAAGTGTCGGATGGGCCGATCTTCTTAAAAGAATTTCGCAGGATGCAGAAGAAACATAACATGTCGAGACGAGTCGATGCTTTATCAAAAATTAACGCTTATTTCCCAGAGCGGGAAAAATAGCATGGCAAGCGTCTGGTTGACACTGTTTCAATTTCCATCAAAAATTTACGTTGGGCGCCATTGTAGAGGGACGAGACTCAAGTTTATGTGGAGTGCTGTTGAAGAATCCATTCAATTTTAGGAATCATTTTTTATTAGGCTACGTTCCACAGCACAGAACATAAAAGAAAAACAAAGAAAACAGACAACAACACAAGACAAGTATACAGACTAGAATGACAGAGAGGCATCATGGGAAAAAGATGGCTCCAGTAGCGCCACCTACCATAGAAAGGAGAAGGCAGTGAATTGTAACCGCTACAAACTTTATTAAATACGCTTACGCAACTTAAAATTGGGTGAATGCGACGAGATTTTTTGATAATAAATGTAATTCTGTAATATTCTTTGTTAAATGTGTATTTAAAAGCACATTAAAAATCATTTACCTCAATATTATTCGGCCGAATATCTGCTTAGTATTCGGCAAAAGTGCCGAATAGTTGCCGAATATTCGTTACATTCCTATATCTTACCTTTGTTTTGAATAAAACGTTTCTTTTTTCTCCTTATCAATGAAAAGCTCGTATATCAAGTTTTGACCAGTGGAAATATTTATAAATGAACTCTCTCTATATTTTCACAACATGGCGCATTTTATGCTTATCTTCGTTCTATAGAGAAGAGAATAGAGTAGGCATTTTGGACTTCTTTCCTTTGATCGATTTCGTCAAAATTCTGACACAGAAATGTTACAGTTAAAAAAATATTCGGTTAGTATGAATAATAGCCGGATCAAATTCAAATAAAAAATATAAAAAATTATTCAAACTTCAAAATGATTTAAAAATTTCAAATATTAATATCAGATATTTTCTTGGATGCATATTACGAAAATATCTTTTTTAACGAAATTCTTGTAAATTAATTTAAAAATTTCAGTTTTTAAAATTCTCATTAACTGAAAAGTTGAAAACTTCCACAGCAGAGCTTTGTTACTTTGCTAATGATTTTTCTTAATAAACAAAATATTTTCTGTAAAAGCGCTTTCACTGCTTTATCGTTTTGTAGGTAGAAAAGCACTCTTCAGAAGTAAGAGAAACGATAGCAGTTTGGAACAGAAAGTTTTAACATTAAATACGTTTAAACGAAAGAATTCAATATAATGCATATCTTAAAGGCTTATTGAGAAAGGGCTACATTTTTCTGTAATCATGGTATTTTACAATTTATTTTGAGAGCGAATTAAACCATTTTAACTGTATGTAGTTTTTGTGCTATGTGTTCTAACTAGTCGAAGTATAAGTTTCATTTCTTTTTTCTGAAACGAAGGTTATTTTGCTACATCGAGAAACAGATAAATCTCCAAATCTAAACGTCTCATCAACATTTGATCTTATTACCGTCAATCCGCCACGAGAACTGTCGCCGCCAAATTGTCTAATTTACTGCGGTCGCTGTAGAAACAGGTTATCTTAGGAAGAATCCATTTCTAGTAGGTAGAAGTTAATTCAAATGTGCTCCGCCGCAAACTGGCGCCAAGGAAAAAATTACTCCAACTTCCGTTGATTCCTCCTTTTCGAAATGGATCTTCCCTAGCATAACCAGTTGCTATAGCGACCGCCGTAAACTAGACGATTTGGCGGACAGACAGTAGAATTGGAGATTAGGAACCATAAATATGGTATTTTAAGAAAATTCAAGTAAACAGATTAATTCTTGGATTCTTTGGAAGCAAAATGGTTTCACTAAAAGCAACTTTTATTTTTGTTTAACGTTTCAGTTTAAAGTTATTTCATGTTGGTTGATTATTTTCTATAACTAAATTTCATTTTTAAATATATTAAATCCTTCTTCCTATTCCAAAAATCCTCTGTTCATATGAATCTGATTGTAAACATTTTACAAAATGAAGAAAAGTGTTGGAAAAATTCTATCTAATCAATTTTCTATCTAAGAAAACTTTCCTAGATAAATCATATCTAGGAAATATATATAAATATAAGATAAGTAAATCTAAGATATAATAAATATAAGATATAATAAATATAAGATATAATAAATATAAGATATAATAAATATAAGATATAATAAATATAAGATATAATATATAGATAAATCATATCTATCCGAATGTCATCTGTATCATCATAAATCATATGTCAAAGAAATTGCACGTCACCAGCACTATTTGAAGTTTTTCAACGTATGAAATGTGAAAGCTTTTTGTGGAACATTTTAATTGTCTAAGTGCTAACTAATTTGTATATTTTCTTGATATTCTATTGACGTCAAAGCGGCAGAGTATAAGATATCGCTCTAAGTTCAAGTGTTGAATTCTTCTCTTAAAAGATAACTCTTACAGAGTAGATTCAATTTATGCTCAATTGATACATGTCAAATGTGCTGTACCAATTTTGTTTTGAAATCCATTGTGTGCCTTGAAGGAGTAAAAAAGAACAGCGTAAGAACAAGTGCAATTAGATATTATATGACATGCGCATTTGCATTTGTCATATGACTGTGACATCACATGAATTGACTCCAATATACAGGGCGGTCATAAATTATTGAACCCATTTCAAAAATTAATAAAAAGACTAATAATGTTACAATTACAGTTATTTTTAAATGAGAAAGAAAATAAAAAAAGTTTTTTTTAAAAAATAGGCTGCGTACCATTACGGCGTTCTAAATTTGCTACAGCGAGAAATTAACTTTAATAAAGAACATGAGTGTAGCCTACAAAGAGAACTTTAAATTCGTTTTACACTCACAACATTTCAGAATTGCATACTGTAATTAAATACAAAATAGTAATAGATGTCCATGGCTTAGACGAAAAAATCATTATCCGAAACGGCTCCCCCCTTTTAGTTAGGCTAACCGGGGTTTTACTGCATTTGTATTAATTTACAAGCACTTCTGTGATATTTATGAAGCATATGATATCTCACCACCTCCTTCGTGCGTATAAATTTCATTTTCAATCGGTGTCCCGCCTGCAATAATTATATGATTTCAGAAGTACGAAAACAATACAACTGCAAAAGCAGAATTTTATATAAGAATCTGAACACAGCAGCATCAAGCAATAGAAATATCCTTCGTTTTGCCTGTAGTTATGTCGGGCTTACTTTCCCTAATTTCTCCTATATTCAAAGATAAATCATAATAACAGCATGGAAAAATCTGCGTGATTTGTCATTACGCTCGGTTAAATAGTTCTTAATACGATCCTAATTAATATATAGACTATTTTAAAAGAACTGTCTGTGGCGTTCATATTTCCGAACAATGCTACCAGACGGATACGCAATAATGTAAACAGAATGCTGTGTAATGATAAAAACAACCACGACAAATGAATTTTGCTTATTAGTATACGCTGAATAACAATGAAATTAATGTGTCTTGATTTAGAGCGAAAAAGAGTCAGGGTACTTTCGCAACCAATATATGTATAGTTCATTTCACCCACTGCGGTTTCTGACTCTTCCTAATGTTAAAGAAAGCATTATGTGGTAACAATTTGTTACGGTCGCCGAGATCCGGGATGCATTGCAGTCTTTTTAGAAGCTTTCTCAAAGAAGAATTTAGTAAGACCATTTTAAATAATTGGAAAGGATGCTTATGTGTGTCAGAAATACAGGCCAATCCTCTGAGAAGAAACAATAGCGAATAATAGCTTTAAATCTTCTGTGAAAGAGATGGTTAACTTTCTGTATTTCTTTCTAATTTCTCTTCTTTACCCTTTTCTTTAATGAAACCACATCGCAACATCTATGTCTTTAGCTGATGTGTTGAATTACACTTGTTAGCGCTGTCAGGGTAGCAAATAGTGTATTTAAAAGTAATTAGTAGTTTAGCATAATTTTGCTTTAAACACCATTAATTGATATTTTCACTATTTGTTTTTAAAAGGAAGGTTGTCGCAACTCTGACGAGGTGAAATGAAGCTTATGTGCAAATGATGTTGATAAAACGAATTTTTGAACTTTTTTAACTACAGGGTGTATACAAATGAAGTGACACATTTCAAAAATTAATTTTAAAAAAAACTAAAAATTTTGAAACTGCGATTTTTTTTTTAAATGAGAGCGAATCTCAGAAAGTTTTTTTCCAGATAGGTAACATGCAATTTCGGTGGTCTAGGGGGTCTTAAATTACTGGAAATAAAAAAATTTGTTGAGAGCCATTATCTGAGAAAATATTAAAACTGAAAGAAAAATAAAATCATATATTTGTAGGGAATTTTACGCTCTTTAATTTGCTAATTCACATGTAGTGTGAAAACTGAAGAATTTTCATAATATTCAAGAAAAATTAAAAAAAGAAACCAGAAAACGCGTTTCGGCTTCTGCTGATTAGTAGCCATTGCGTACGAAATTGTCTCACGGTAACAAATTTAGAACGGCGTAACGCCACGTTACCTATCTGAAAAAAATCTTTCTGAGATGCGACCTTATTTAAAAAAACCGTAGTTCTAACATTCTTAGGTTTTTTAAATTAATTTTTGAAATGTGTTACTTCATTTGTGTACACCCTGTATTGTTTTTCTCTTGACAACCAGTGTGATCGATATGAGATATTTTACTAACTTCAGTTTTTGCCCCTTTATTAAATGTGTTATGAATTATTTAACAGCCTCTAAGGGCATTTAATTAATCATCCTAATTAGTACTACTTTTTAATTCAGACTATGGTACTTCCATTTATCTCAACTACTTTCTGATATAAATCATGCAACAAAACGAACTTTTCTGAAAAAGATTTATTCCCATTTGTTTCCTAAATGGGGTATTTTATCGCCAATCAATATTTATGCTGCTTCTTGATATCTCGTTTAGGTCTGATTCCTTTTTGTGTTTTTGATGTAACGATAAAACTTGAACTTAAAACTGCGAACATCATTATGGAAAATACATCCAAGAAGATTATATAGTTTCCTAAACAGTCAAAGACTGATTCGCGACCTATTCCTAAGGGTTTTGCAACTTTACATCCAATGGAGCTGATTCATGCTCAGTTGATACTCATCAAGTACACCGTGACAATTTAGTTTTGGAATCAATTACTCATCTTGCAAGGATAAAGGGGCTTGCAGGTGGGCAATGAAACAGCGTGGTGTTAGATTTCAGATAAGATGCGTAATGACGTTTACTTCGTCACCGTAACAATACGAGAATTGACTCCATTGTATTAGTTTGGCTTAGCTAGATTAACGTCCCATTTTGAAACCAGATCAGGGATATTTGGGGACGACCCTCGCAATTTTGAACCTTAGTCAGATGACGAGGATTTCTTAAAATATCCATGTTAACTAACGCGAGGGCATTTGATATCCCTTAAGTCAGACTTAACGTGCATCAGGCATGCATGCAGTCCAAATACTACGTGGAATCGAGCCCGTGCTCCGCCCCTCAATCTCGACGTTTAAAGATGGGCATTCATGAGAAGGCTAAGCTGGTCCTGTTCATTTGTCCTAAGAGCGGTTTTGTTCCCACCCATTTTAATCAAAAAATTAGGCAAAACATTCACGGATGTTCCAAAGTTTGTTCTGAGATAAGGTTCAAAGTCGCAGAAATCTATCCACCCACTTCTCCTCTTTCCCCACACGGGAGATTTCGAGTTTCATTTCTACCCTCGACGCGAGGCTCCAATGTAGGCAGATCCTTTATTTTGCAGCTACTCAAAGAACGAATTCATTCATTCATTCGGCCATTTCAATCAGACTTCAAAATATTCTGAATTCCGACCCTTCCGTTCCGCTATGCTAATTTTCATCGGTTTTTCACCCTGATGGTTGGGTTTTCCTTCCCGTGTTCCAAAAATTCCAGTTTGGAAGAGCGGTGAATGGCCCTCTTAAACCTTATAACGAGGCCACCGCGGAATCTAAATCCGTTAGAAATGCAGAAAAAAACATAGATAAAATGTCGCAATTTCCTATTCATTACGATTTCATTTCAATAGCCTTTTAAACATGCTTGCGTGAATTTTTAGATTTTAAGTTGTACCTTGATTAATGAATTCTGATATCTAATTTAGTTTTTATTGATCAAGACAATAAAAAGACTTCATGAAACACTGCTGCGAGTCAAAACTGCTTGCCACAGATAATAATAATGAACAAGAAATTAAACCCTCTTATGCCTTTTTCTAATAGAAATAAAGACACAGCGTTTTAAAGTTTTAAACCAATTGAGGGTCAATTAGAGCAAACGTGCAGAGTGTGCACGCACGTGGGAGGGCGTATGCCGTTTATTATTAGAAAAACTTGATTAATGGGAAAAATATTAACAAAAAGTCTTTGAAGACTTTTAACCTTTCAGGCGAGCAGAAATCGAGTTAGAAATTCCAGTTACTACCAGTGTTTTCTTTTATTATAAAAAAATGCTTTTCTCTCATTAACAGGTAAGAAAGCTCCTTAACCATAAATAGAAGGGATGAATGTTTTCTTAAGCGAGGTAGAAATAGCTGTAATCCCAGCTACCCAACCCTCCAGAGGTTAAACTCCAACCTGTTTTCTGGGATTAATTTACGAAAAATTAATATTAAAGCATGAAATTTGGATGAATTGCTTATTATCCAGTTTATGAACAACTTCGTAAATCAAACATTACAAATTAGCAATTTCAGTGTTCCACAAAAGTCCATTGATACAGAGAATCATGAAATGAAACTTTACTCAACAAAAGGCTGAATAAGTGGTATTCAATAAAGGGTCTGTTCTTCCTAAACTGAAATGAACTCTTGGCATCGCCTTTCCATGCTTAAGTTGTGAGTCACCTAAATGCGAAGAGAAAATTATATCCGGAATAAACTTTCTTCAAGATCATGTACAATTTCAGGATGAGAATTCTGAGCAGCAAACTGCCTCCTTAGATAATTCCGAAGTTGCTGAATAGGGATGAGGTCTGGGAAAGGTGTTGGACAATACACTCTTTCCAAACCCTGCTTCTCTAGATATTCGTTGGCACGGACGGCACGATGGTAGAAGACAAGTATTATCATCCGTTAACATGAAGCCATCACTAATAGCATCATCATAAGGTCTTACATATACAGGGTGTCACAAAAAATGAAATAAACGTTTGCGTCCTTAAATATTGTATCTAGACATATACTTCCAATTATAAAGTTTCATTAAATAAGGTGGGAAATTGCATGAAAACATTTTGATTTATGTGGAGGTTATTAATAAAAAGTTAAAAAAGTAAATTTTTATACGCTCCTCATAGAGTAAAAGTGTCAGTAAGTAAAATGTTTGTGTTCCTCTACACTCATCTATGAACAAACCAAGTTTCGCGATTCTGTCTGCAAAATTTGCAGAAATATATTTATTTCTAAATTTAAAGGGGCTTTTCACAAATTTAAATGGAGATATTTATTGTAGAAATGCAAATTTATTGAGCACGGAAAAACCGCGAAATGCAAATATTTGTCTAGTTGCACATAATCAATCGTCACGACTTTAAAAAATTACTAATCACGAATTCTGCTACTCATATTCATTGGTTGATAGTTTCAAGAATCGACTTTATAAAAAAGGAAACGAAAACTTGAGAAAGTGAAAATTTAAGGAATCGCAGGAAAATTGCCTAATACCGAACAAGAATATTAAATTATTTTCTCTCAAGTAGTGTTTGTAATATTACCTGCACCTAAAGGCAATGGCGGCTCGTTCTTTAGGGCTGCAGAAACCACTAAAATTATTTATTTTCGTTTTTATTCTTATTTGCTTCTTTTCCATTCTGAGAGTTCGATGATCAACGAGAATGTGAAAATAATAAAAACGAGAAAAGAAGAGAAAAATGAATCATCAAGTAGGACAAACATAGCATGGAGCTGCACACCAAATAGTTTTAGAAAGCACCAAAATTCGCTCATCGCACAAGTGAGTAATATAAAGGGCGAATGCGAAAAGCTACCTTTTCTGTCTTTGAACTTATCCAGAGCTGAATTTTCGGATATTCTGTCCCGGTCTTGGCCAACTAATGCTCTTTTTCTTCTTTTCTTTCTTCTCCTCCCCCCACTCTCACCCAATTTCGATTTCACTTTCATGTTGCCTCATCGGGAACTGGTTACTATGTATTCTGTTTTCGGTACTTACGTATTAACGCCACCGAGGCTACAGATTTGGCGGTTTTTAAGTGCCGCCAAATTTGGCGGGTTTTGTACTTACGTATTAACGCCAATTTGGCGGTTTTTAAGTGGCGCCAATTTGGCGATTTTTGTACTTACGTATTAACGCCAATTTGGCGGTTTTTAAGTGGCGCCAATTTGGCGGTTTTTGTACTTACGTATTAACGCCAATTTGGCGGTTTTTAAGTGCCGCCAACGCCACCGCAGCTACAGATTTGGCGGTTTTTAAGTGCCGCCAATTTGGCGGTTTTTGTAAACAAGATTGCTCTTTATTGGCGCATTACCGCCAATCTGTAGCCTCGGTGGCGTTAATACTTAAGTACCCTGTTTTCTTTTGCTATAAGTAACTCACCGAAAAAAGATGCATCTGTAATTTTCTAAAATACAATTCAGATAATTACAATTACAAATTTGAGCTATTTAATGGTAAAGCTATTTTTTAAAAGTTATATTTCAATTGTATTTCTATTAATAGTTTTGTAGAACTGCTCGTTTCTGAGGAGATGAGCCGCTACTGACTTGGATAGCTGTTGAAGGTTCACATTTTGAACTATTTTTGCAAATACTTTAATTAATGTATTAGTTGACCATTTTTTAATTTAATAATAGTTAATCAAATGCGTTATTTCCCGAATCCGCCTTTTTAATAACTTATTGAAATATGTGAATTATTCCCGAATCGCACATAGAATTTCTCGATCAATAGCAGTCTGAGGTATGAGAAAGTGGTCTAGGTCAATAAATTTTCCTTCTAATATCCATGTAAGTTTTTCAGACAGAAGCGCACAACTTTGTATGTTCATAGATGAAGATGAATTTAAGTGGAACAGTTTACTAATTGATATTTTAATAATGCTGGGCCGTTTAAAAATTTAATTTTCTTTAACTTTTTATTATCAGTCCCCACAGAAGCTAAAATGTTTTCATTCAAATCCCCGACTAATTTGATGAAACTTTGTAATTGGAAGTATATGTCTAGGTGCAATATTTAAGGAAATATATGCATGTGCCACGTTTTTGGGACACTCTGTGCATCATGAGTCTCATCTCGATATCTCGCTCCAATCACAGTTCCTCCAAGGCGTGTATGGAGCTCAGAGTGCCTACCCAAAGAAATTCCAGCCCTAACAATGATTCTATATCCTCGAAATTTGTTTCTTCCTTTAAAGTGAGACTGATCGAACCTGGTCCCCTGTTCTCTCACGACCAGAATCATTTTCCAAAGTAAACCTGGACTCATCTGTAAAGAATACTGGCCTTCACTGTTCACCCCAAGAGACTTGCTCTCTGCCCCAATATAAACGAGGCGAATCTCTGCTGTCGGTAGCGAGGAACACACACTAATAGTCTTCGTTCATATATACCTTCATAATGAAGTCTTCGAATTGAAGTGGAAAATATTTTCTCTGTTGCAGAAAGGTTATCAGAAATAAGGTGAGACACAGTAGTGTTCCTCCATCATCTGCAGTGGTGTAGTCGCAAAATAAACAGTGCCGGACGCTTTAATAGTAGTGACGGAACGCTCTAGCCTGGGTAACAAAAATTACACTGTTTTAGGGACTTTTTAACAATTTTTCTTATTTATTTCTCGTGAAAAGAAAACAGTGCCGGAACGGCGTTCCGGTGCGTACCGGCTCTACTACACCCCTGATCATGTGACTGAATGAAGCAGGTAATTAAATCATCCGATCGGGCTGTCGCATGTGGACGACGAACAAGTCTCCTTTCAACTGAATTTTCTTCCTTCAAAAGACGGTGGTAAGCTCATTTCCATTCATCCGACATCCCCTTCACCTTAACAAATCGGGTTAATAATTTCTCCTAGCCATAACCAACAACAATTTCACGCCAAACATTGAAGACTAACAAATATTATTTAAAAACACGAACAATTTTAACAAGAAGCTAATATAAACAAAAGAGATATGATTGACTTATAGTGCATTTCCAGCAAAAAAAATTGGTGATTTTATTTTTTATTTTTTTATATATTTCAATGTAATTTTAATGAATGTACCTTTTTTCATATAAATCATATTTGTGGTTTCTTTGTTCTATGTTTGTTTTTCAAATGAGAAGCGAAAAACAGGTTGTTTCTTAACTTTTGGAGTGAAGTGTATTATTATGTCAAAATATATTCCTTAAGGAAAAAAAGAAATATCTTATTTGAAACGTAGTTTTGACGTGGATATGCAAATATTTACAAGTAATAGAAATACTCTAGGAAGAAAGAAAGCATTGAAATACACTCGGCACCAAACAAAACGCATTCCGTCATGATTTCAATCTTTTGCTAACTTATTCATACAAACATTGTCACCTGAAAGAAGCTAGACACAGTCAATATGGTTATCTTTGTAGTTTTCACGCCTCTCAACAAATATAAATATTGGACAATCGTCAAGAAACTATTTTTGCTATCGTAGTTCTGCTTTTGGGCCTTTGATATGGGCAAAAAAGAGTAAGTAATCAAATGTCCGCAACTATGGAGCAAAAAAAGTGATGAGAAGAACAAGAAATCTATTATTTAAATCAAGTACATGTTTAATACTGTAAAAATAAGCCATTAAGATTACAGATTACCAAATTCTAGTTGGCACCCAATATGGGTGGCTGCCATATTGGGCGTCTGATTATAATGCATTGTTTTTCCACCATACCTAGTGAGCAGCCTTTCAGAAGCGGTGTTGCGAATTTAATTTTGAGGAGAGTGCCAAAAGCGGAGAAGGTATCTTAGGTTCTTAAACACGCCAGTAATAGTACGGCATGGATGCAGACGATTATTATCGTCTTAAGAATTGAATGATTTTAACTAGGAATAGAGCCAGTGACTGAGGGCGTATGAGGATCGTGCCGTGGCCAACATGCCAATAAGCTTACAATTTTAGGTACAAGTAGATCTTTCAAATAGTCAACCTTTCCCTATGAAGTACAAAACTAATTTTTCATAGCATTTTTCTTTTACCCTTATATGCCTTCTGCGTGAATTCTCTAGCCGATGTGCCAAGCTTTGTATGGATTTTCCGCTTTCCGAATTCGATCAGAATTAAGGGCATGATCTCATATGGCACACAATTCCATAAAAGATGAGTCGGTTCATTGTTGATGCATAGGTGAGTGACGAATGGGCGACTTTCGATAATCATTATTCCCCCAGATACTCCCATTTGCGGAATGAGCCATTTATTGGTGATAACAAATTGGTAAAACCACCAGGAGCGGAAATTGCTTTCATTCGAACAGCACGTAACAGCCAAATGAAGTCAATTTTTTTTCTTCCTCCCGAACTGATTCTGAATGTCAAACGACAATGGTGCAATTAATTTTGGGTATGCTTACGGCAGTATTCGAGCTTTTACTTCTGCTATGAGATAGAGAGCATTACATTGTTTCTGGGATAAAGATGGTTATGTGGGTTATTTCAATAAATATCAATTTTCCTTCTAAATTGGGTTTCATTAAGTTAATGCCAACTGTCATGCTAGTTTACGTTGGAATTTCTTTATCACGGAATTTATCGAACGTTTGTAGTCTGTATTTTTAATTTAACCAAATTCTGCGTAGAAGTTTTCGAATTTGTTTTAGTGTCTCAGTTCAGTGGTATAGGTTATTTTATCATTTTATTGAGTTGATGAAGTATCAGATTTCTTTGATATGAAAACATGAAGAGTTATTTGATTTAATTTGTGCTCATAGGATTTCAAGCTTTTAACAATCGCATTAAAAGATGGAAAATTCTGGATCTTTCTGTCCCAGTTTCATAGTAAAATAAAAATGAGACGTTTTTAATAACATTTTTTCAATAATTGAGTTTAAAAATTTAGATATAGTTTTTAAGAGAATTGGCTAAATATATAAGGGACCAGATAATACGCTATAATATTGAGGCTAAATAGCAAAAGGACCAGATTTGCCAACGTTTTAAAAGCAAGTAAAAGTAAGTCTATAATATCTATAAATCTTCAGCTCAAGACAGGTTAGTGACCATCATAAAGTGCACAGTTAAAAGCGAAAAATTAATTAAAATACTAATGTAAAATGTTTTTGAATGTATTTCTAATTTGCGATAAAAATTTTATGGTAAAAAGTTTAGCAATCTTTACAATTTCTCAGAGGATTTGAATAGCTCGTCATCTCGAGTACATCATCTTCACCATCGAGTCACCCAAAGACCCTTGCATATAAAATCCAATAGTATTGTCGTCAACAAGAGTATTATTCATTTCAGATGATGAAATAGGCATTTTTTTCTGCCTTGGTTTGTAACTGAAAAATCCATTTTGCAGATATTTCAGAAAATTGTTCAGTTTGATTATTCATTTCGGTCTGATTTTCCGTTTCTGGTACATGATTTGTCTTGTTAAAATCAGTCAGCTCTGATGAACCTTAAGTTACGGATCGTCTGAGAGAGCGTTAAGTGAAAAAGTCTTTCAGTTTGTAAACTTTTATAGCATAGAATATGTTTTATAAATGTGTCAATTGGCTGGAAACATTTCGCAAAAAGCAATACTGAACTTTTCACAAACCAGTCACGTGTGGCCTTTTCACAATCCAATCAATGAAATGCCAAAATAATTTTTATGCCGAAAACAACTGATAGAATTAAAACTTTATAATAGTATTATTAATTCAAGAAAATCTTATTTGTGACGGTTATCATACATTTCCTTCTTAAACCACTTATTTCTAAATAAAATTTATGGTAAGCGAAATCAGAATAAGGAAATTTCCAACAAAAAAGATAGGTTTAATGGGCTGCAAAACAACTCCTTTTGTATAGAAATGATTTTAAGAATACGAAAAAAAAAAATGTAAAATTAGCCAAGTTTTGCTTTGTTGGAAATGTCCATTGAATACTAATAAGATACATAAAAGGCATTCTAAACTTATGGTTTGCATATCTTTTTGTCTCAGTTGATCGTAAATTTCTAGACCTTGTCAAATAAGGTGAATTTGTTAAGGTTCATTAATTCACTAGATAAACAGCTAATTTCTTATCCATGAAGATATGAGGGTTCACATCTAACCAGAAGCTGATTGTCACAATGGACACATAAGGGTCTGCTTATTCAAAATTATATTTCGCCGATTCATCTCTAAATCTTGAAAATAGCCATTTTGAAAGCTCTCAAAGACAAATTTGTGCTTGTCATAAGGACTGACGTAATAGGCAATTATTCTGGTGATAATATTCTGGCTGTTCCGAAAGTATTCTCATGATGGTAAAATGGTACTTTATGTTTGTAACCGTTTCATTAGCTCCTTTACTGGAAACGATATTTGCGTTTTAATAAGTTTGAAAATTACATGTAATTGTACGCCAGGTGTGATAGTCTTTCATATATTTTCTAGAATTCGACATAGATCTATATTTCTCATGCACACACATAAGAAAAATATTGCAATTTAAAAAAAAATTAAACTCTAGATTTTGATGAATTTTGTCGTTTTAGACCTTCCTGGTTGCGTAAGAACCACATCTGTATGCATATTAATACGATAACTCAAAATTACAATGGTGTTATAATTTGGTGAATGGTGTTTACACCCAAATTGTAAATCTGTATCAAATTTTGGACAAACCCATCAACGAGAAGAGGTAATTTGCCTAAACACAAGATATTCCATTTTCTTGGCTGTTCTATGAAACTAGAATTACTATTTTAACAAAGTATTTTTAACTAGCCCGTTGGCATTCGCATTCAATAAAATAATGCATGTTTTTTATAACTGCGTTCATATGCATAATATTATCATTCCATCCAGAAAATATTAAATAAATAACACGAGCATAGCGTTCCAACTCACATCATAGAATAGATATTGTTTTAGAATGTTCAAAAATGTTTTCTTCAAATAATAGTTTCCGAAGTTATTGCCAGAAAGCATCAAAATTATTCAATCAAAAATAAACAATGCTTAACCTTCGATGGAAAGGTTTGTGTGATTACTAGACGATTCTTGTTGATGCATATTGAAAATGTTTGGTTTCATGACACATAGGAACAATTTTTGTTTTAATCACGGCTTAAAAGTGGCGTTTTTTTTTATCACGGCAAGAAAGTGGATGGAAGAACACGCTGATGGTTTTTTCTATGTTATTATAGCCTAATTAACGAAAAGTAACCAAGACTCGTAGGTTTCATTGATTTTCCCCATTTTAATCGAAGAACAGTCTATGAAAAATGCATTTTTCTCCTACATAAGCAAATTTTATTTCATTATAATGCTTACCTTTCTATTTACACTTGCTCACAAATATCTTACGTGATCACAACAATTAATATTTTAAGAATAATGTGCTCGATAATGTTTACATCAACAAATGGCTAGAAAAAGCTGAAAACTTCGTTCATATAATCTTACTAATCGACTAGTTTGTTCGCCGGGAATATGATTTCAATTGAATTTTGCATCATTTTATATTCATGGCTCCTTTAACAACGTAATTTTAAACTTCAGATCGTGATAGATATTTAATCAATGTTCTTTTAGTATCCTTGCACATTTCTGTTCTGTTAATTTTCTACATAAATGTCCCTAATGAAGTCAAATAACTGATCATGTCATGTAACATCTAATTGCACGTTGCCGGCGCCATCTTCACTTTCTTATTTCTCTTGCAAAATATGCATTCG
Organism: Araneus ventricosus; assembly: GCA_013235015.1. Taxonomy (NCBI): domain Eukaryota; kingdom Metazoa; phylum Arthropoda; class Arachnida; order Araneae; family Araneidae; genus Araneus; species Araneus ventricosus. The sequence goes on from BGPR01000126.1 coordinate 1,063,129, forward strand.
ATTTCAACATTAAAATGGCGCAGCACATTTTATGCCCAGCGGCATGTTGGCTGAATTAAAACATGCTGAAAAAGAATGAAAACATAGCAAGCATAATCATTCATCTTACTAGATATATTTCCTAATATGCGTAATATCTCAGAGAGCTTCTTGGGTTACAGATTCCATAAAAATTTTGATGAAATAAAATACGAAAACTAAATGTATTAAGATATGACCTCAACTTTCAACAATGTAAGAGAAACACGTAATTAAATATTTGTTTAAACAATGAAAACGGTTTGAATTGTGTTTGAACAATGAAAAGTATTGTTGTAAATTATGCCAAAAAAAATGTTAAAAAATTATTAAAATTAGAGAAAAAATTGTACGGCAACTTAATTTATATCATTGAAAAGGTAATTTTTTGCACTTTCAGATGGTGTACAAATAATTTTTGTGCTGTAATATGTTCGGAAGTTAGTAAGGAAAACCGCCGAAATTTCGCTTAATTTTTAATTAATTAAAATTTTAAAAATGGCTCTGAGGTGCACATTTCTATCCTCCAAAGTATGTTTGTGCCAAATTTCGTATCTCTAGGTTCAGCATTCTGCTCAGTAGAGTGCCAACACGCAGACACACAAACATTTTCCATTATTATTAGTAGAGATAAAGCAGCAAAGTCTTAAAACGCAATTTCAGTCACTTAACACGTATACTTTGAAATAGTTTTTATTAATTATTAAAATTAATTAAGTATTTGAGTAAATTATTTGATGTATTTGTCCAGAAGGAAAAAGAAGAAAAATTAAATCAGCCGTCTGCACTTTTTTCTTCTGATCTTTAAACACTTTTAATGTTTTGACACTTTTAACCTGATATTCTTAAAATACTTTTAATATCTTGACATCTAATCAGTTAAATCTGATATGCAGAGTTTTAAATATTCCAAATTTTTACGTCATTTCAAAAGTTTTAGATTAATTTAATATTAACCAATAAAAAAAACCTTGCAGATGGTTGATTTAAAAATTTCCTAGGGGATTAAGCTTTTGACATATTAGCCACCTCCCCGTATATTTGATTTTTACTTTATCGTAAAAGAAGAATACGTAGAGAAGTTTTATAACCGTCAAAAAATCTACCTTGAGATTTTAATGAATTTTCTTTTGATCCGATTGAGTTCAAAAGATATATTTTTGGAATCATGTCTCCTTCTTTGCCTGTCCATGTGCATTGATCACGATAACTTAAAAAGGCAACGAGTTAAATTGATGGAAAATGACGTAAATAATGAAATGAATAATTTAAATGAACTTTTGTTTTACCTAATAACCATTTTCATAACTAATGCAATTACCATAAACACTACTAATAATAAAGGTATAAAGTTTTTGCAGATGACAGTTGTCAGTAAACTGTTTTATTTAATACCAAAAAAAATCACAGTAGTATTTCGATATTGCTACGCATTGTGTTCACGCTGTTGTCAACTGTTTATTAGCAACACAGAAAATTTAGTTGAAAGTATTATTTATTTAGATTAAAAGGCGACGGCTAAAGGTTTTTTTGTATTTTTATTTGAAAATTTCAGAAGTCTGATGATATGCATATCATCATCCATCATCTAATTAAACTAAACATACAACTCATTTGTTCAACGTAGCCTTATTTTTCATTAAATTCTTCTGTTAAATATTTCATAAAACATTTACTATAGAAAAATCTCAGAGACGAACAATCCAAAAGATTTTATAAATTGAGCGGTTCGAATTGGACATGAATCCAAAGGTCGGTCTGGGTAACTACTTTTTAAAGGTTCGGGCTCGGAAGATGAAACTGATTTCTTTTTATCAGTATGAAACTACGAATTACAACAATTTTTAAATATACAGAGAATCTCAGAACATCGTTATTTTCTCTTCTCATCTAAATTGTCAATTAATTAGCGTGGCGTCTGAAGAAGCCATTTTCATATTATTTTTTTTTATTTTATTTAAGTTAAATTCACTTTTCAGCACACATTAAAGCTAAATGGCATTTTGAAGACATCATTTATCCCTTAAAGTTCATTGAACTATCATAATTTTAACTAATAATAATACTTACATAAACTATCGTAACTTTCATAATTTCCCATAGCTTTCCAATAACCAAATGAAAACATCCTTTTTCAATCAAAAGCAAAAGCATTATTTATTGAATTTAAAATTGATTTCAATTTTTCATTTAACCCATTGTCTATCATTGTGCCTTTTTTGGGACGTTTGTTTTCTAATTATTTTCTCCTAAAAAGTGCAATATTTAGCTTTGATTGTTGCATCTGAATGTTGAACTGACTACTATAAAAGGTACATATTCTATAAAAATAATTTTTCTAATTAGAAAAGATAATTGATTTTAATTAAAAGTTAATTAAACAATTTAACTAAAAAATTTCATAAATAGCAGGGTTTTTTTTCATATTTCATTCATGTTATTATGTTCATTTAATTTATTTTTGAAAAAGTGAAATGATAGAGTTTTGGCAGATAATGGGTTAAAACTCTTAACGAGGATTATTCAACGAATGTGTGCATGTTTTCCCCTTAATTTAAAAATATTCAAGAGAGTTAATTTAGCTTCTTAAGTTTCTAAATTAAGTAAAATAGAGTCAATGCAAGCGACGTCACAGTCATATGACAAATATAATTGCGCATTTCATCTCTCATTAATTTATGATGAGATATGACGTCTGTATGTCTTTCCCCAGCAAGCTGCAAAATAGATTCCAAAATTAAATTGGCGGTGTCATTTGACGTGTATCATATGAGCACGAATGGAGCCTATTCTAAGATGTTGTCCATAACAAATCGGATGTAATTTTTGAACATTGCATGTTTGTACATTTTCCTTTTATATGTCATTACTTGCTTATGATAGATTAAACTCTCTACACTTTCAATAAAATGTACTTTTGAGACGCTTTTTTGTAGCTAAATAAATTTTTTAAACGGAACCAAATATATAAAAAAATAATTAAGTTGTTTCTGGTTTAATATTGATTTCCAAATATTAGTTTTACTTATAAAATTTAATTTTCATAAAGCTAATGATTGTTATATAAACTAATATTTGGAACTTTAATTTCATGTAACTTAACCTCAGATACTCAGTGTCGCCTTTAAGTAACGTACCCAATTTTACCCTCTAAAATCTTGAGAATAAGACTGAAGCTCAAATGCCTGTTCTTGCCAATAGAATACATAATGAACATATTATTAAAACAATTTACAACATATAGATGTCAGCCTGAGTTCTGCTGAAAAAATAAAAGTAAAATGATGTTCTACTCTTGAGGTTGTATCTGTTTTGCTTTGTTTGTATGTTTGAGAATACCGTATTTTATTCTACAAAGTTGAAGGAAATTCCTTGTGCATATTATAAGTTCTCAAAATTGTGTTGGTAATAAAAATAGTTCTCATCTGTGTTTAATATTATAGAATTTTAGCAAGGAGATTTTTCTCAATTAAAGCACAGTATTGTTGATTGATAAAAAATGGTTTTTAAGCGTAAACCATACTTAAAACAAAATAGGATTTTTTAAGTATTTTTCCCATGTTTTATTCCAGAAATGAAAGTCAAAAATCATCTTTAAATCAATTTTTTAAAAATCGGACATTTAAGGGTTAAAGCGTTCATTGTCAGGAGGTATGTTCAACAAAACTGAAAAGTTAGCATGATGTTAAAAAACTCTTTAACAAAGTGGCAGAATTTATATTAACTTTTATAAATTTTATTCGCTTTCATTTCATTCGGCTGTCAGCTTAGTTACAAGAACAATGAATTACCTCTGAAACTGATCACTAAGAATCTGAAAAGAAACGATTGAAAAAGTTATAAGAAAAAATTTAAAAAGTTAAAGTGGTCGAAAAGATAGCTTATTTATATCTGAGTATGTATTTAAAAACGGGAAAGAAAAAAAACAGTTATGTTTGTAATCACTGTATTTTTGAAAAATATCTGTACTTTCAACTGAGTAGTTTCATAAACTAAAGAAGTACTTATTTTAAAGCAAACAATGCATACAAACAAGGAAAGTAGGCAAAAAAATACCAAAAATGTACCATAAATTACTAATTCGAAAGTTTCCAAAAATATGCTGTACGCAACTTAATTATGTAATGAAGATCACCAGCAGAAAGGAAATTTCTGAAAGATGATTAAACATGGATTATTATTGTTCAAAAATTATCTAATAAAAATCTTGAAAACTTTAGAAATATCTTTGAAACGAAGTGAGTGAAATTCCGAGAAATCATACAGAGGAATTTCTTCAGCATCACGTAAATTGATCTTGTCCATGTCTGATTTGGTGGAAGCAATTTGATTGCTTTTATTCTATTGTGTCATTAGACAAGCACAAATGCATACTCTACTTTTTTTATGGAAATTTTTAATTACAGAGTCAAGAAACTGTATTGAGATTTTTTAGGCAAAAAAAGTTTCAAATTCTCTATACATGTCCCAGACTGAAAATATTTTTAAACACGAAGAAAATTACTTTAAAACCAATATAACTATATCTATCATTATTACTAATATGATATAATATTTCATTCGTGCATCAGAAAAGCATAACTATAAATGTACTGCATGTAGGCCAAAGCAAGAAAGAGAAAGCGAATGCTGCATTACACAATTTTGCACGCAGAAAGTTCGTTCGTTCATATTTTCGTTCTTCAAACTTTTCCTTTGTCTACAATAAAAATAAATTTCCCAAAATCTTATTTCAATATTTTTCTATTTTAATCCATTTTAATTTAAAATCAATTTAGCTCATTAATATATTTCTACATCTTTGTTCAAACGTATTATAAGACCATTTCACTGATATTTTTAAAAGTTGCTTTTGTTTCTAGCGGTGACGTTAACCATATGATAACCTCTTTTCAAAGATAACAATAAAGAACACTCACATATAGTTAAGTTAATCTGACGTATAGTAATATTTACTTACCTAACAGCGCTTAACCACGAGCATGACTCAGCTGCCGAACGTAAGATTCGAAAGTAAAGAGATTTCTGTATCTACCTGACCCAGAATTCCTCGCGGTTGGTTTTTCGACTTTTTGATGACTTTCGCGCCCTTTTTTATTCTTTCTTCTCCCGCCACTTTCGCTTGTCCTTTTTATTTATTTTTTTCTGTGTGGCCATCCTTTCAGAAGTTTCGGTGTTCAAAAACTTTTTGCTAGACAACATGGTCGAAAAAGAAACCAAATTTGATTTTTCTTCTTCTTTTGAAACGAGAGAGGGGTTTTATCTCTTGACTTGATGAAAAATGTGTGTGACAGAAAAGTTTCCGTGAAATCTAATAAGTTCTATAGAAGTAATATGTAATCACGCAATATCTCTCATTTCCTTTGAAAGAATTTTGAACTGAATGAAAAAAAGAGTGTGTAACAATTGGAAGATTAAAGAATTCGAATTATTCGAAGAAACACGTTATTCCATTCTTTAACTTTCTGATGTCAAATACCAAGATCAATTCCAATAAATTCTGCCTTTAATGGAATTTTTTCGGCCAGTTTTACAACGGACAAAAATAATTTAAGATATCGTTTGTTTTAGATGACATATCATGAGGAAATGTTCCTGAATAACTGAACTCGCACGTGCAAGCAAAAAGTATTGCTTTTTCTATAAATTTAATATACTCAAAATTTCATTAATAACTTACAGTAAAATGTGATAAATTTATAACTAAGCAATTTTGTTAATCATTTTAGAAAGCAAAGCTTCCAGAGTGATTACGGCCATTTTTCCAAAATCCGGAATACTACTGTGGAGTAGAAATACGACATAATTACAAATATTTTTGAATATTAATGTGTACATTGACATGTGACATGTATCATACATGCATATATACATTTTCTTAAACTATTTCACTAGCTAAGCAAAAAATTAGATATTTTAAAAATTTATTAAAAATTAATTTATGTCACACTACATTGCTTCATATCGTTATCGTCCAGGCAGAAGTCACTAAGTCCACAAAAAATTTTGACGGACTATTGCAGTCAATTAGAATTTGCAATTAATTTTTTCCTGGTAGAAAGCTGTTATCTAAACATCAGTAAATCAATCTTAGGAGCCTGAAATCTGTAAAATAAGTTTTACTGTTTATAATAACGACTCAAAATTAATAAAGTTTAAACTGACCAGATCTCGAAACTAGTTTTGCACTTAGTGACTTTCGCCTGAACGACAATGATATATGTACTAACAAAACACATAATAGCAAACATAACGTATGTTCTGGTTCTCAACATTTAAAAAATTAATATTCGAGTTCAACTTTCGTGTGGAGGAGTTGAATTCTGGGAATTGTTGGGGTTTTATTATTTTCTTCTAACGATTGAAAGCTCAGTATGATCAGAAAGACAGTTTGATTTAGGTAATCATGAGAAGTCTCATTTCATCACATTGGATGTTATCATTCAGTCCAGTAACGGAGATTGGGAGTTATAAGTAGGGAGGCAAAAAAATTAAAGACAACTAAAAGTATTGGGACGTAAAGGGGTTAGGGAGCAAAATTTAAAACCTTTGCTACAAAACTGGTAATGCATAGAAGCCACCCCGACCTGACCCGAAGCCTTGCGGTATAATCTGAATGACCGGAACGCCACAGCAGCAACTCGGACACAAAAGTTGGAGTCCTAACGGCCATCACCGGCCACGGCCCAACTCCTCCCGTAGGAGGTACGTCCCGTCATCGGATTGGAGGGGTTTACCCTACACCTTACTTATCCTAACTTTTCCGGTGGCATCTGATCCGTGTACTCGCGATGCTCCCCAGAGGGACTACAAAAATGATAAATTTTGGATGCTCTCTAAGAAAATTAGGACAGAGAATTAAAAATTGAAAGATAATAAATGAAATAATTTTTTCCTGCAAAATGTGAGAGGGCGACTGGCCCCTCTAGCACCCTCCCCGACTCAACCCCACTGCTTGCCCAGCCATTAAGCTTTTCAATGTTTCATTTTATCACAGCTAAATGATTGAAAGTTTAATTCGCCGTTTCGCATTTACAGCAAAGTTTATTGTTTAATTTCTTAACTGGAAAAATATTACTTGTAACACTATAGAAAATTTAATTATATTTTTATAAAATTTCATTTCCTTTTGAAAGTTCTGCTTCATCAGATTTTCAATGTTTTTATTAAAATGTTTAATGAAAGATAGCAATTAGATACTTGTTTCTATAGCGTGGAAAGAAAATTGCAATTAATTGAAGAATTTCGATTTCTAAAGCAAAAGTTCAGTATGAAAAATTATGATAATCATAAAATTATAGTTAAGAAAATTAAAAATATCTCATCAATATTTTTGGAACTGCAAAGGCAACGGTACAGGAAATGTTTTATCAACACAGAACACGTCGTTGCTTAACAAGCACCTATCTCAATTTTTTGAAATTTCAAAGAGGAAGAAAAAATTCAGTTTTTCGCAATCCGGATATTTTTGAACTTTTTTAACATCTGATATGAACTAGAGGCCTCATGTTCCTCATGAAAAATATTTATAAACATGTCTGTGTAGTTTCCTAGTTCAGTTTAAATATACTGAGGTGAAGTTCCTCTTTCTTTTGACGGATATTGTTCAAAATTTAATACATATATGAAATTTTGATATAAGGACCACATACAAAATTTCAATCATCTGGCTTTTTTCATTTACATAGCTGAGGAAAGCAGACATCAGGAGTAAGACACGAACATTATTCCAAACCTTGTTTCTCCCGAATCTGACAGACCTTAAACATGAAGGTAAATTAAAATCTTCACGTCGAACTTTTGTCTATTAAAATACTTTACTTGCATTTCGCATAGAAAACCGTAAAAAGGGAGGCGCAAATATCACATATCAGTTGCCTAACTACTTTCAACGTTGCTTCATAGCAAAACTGTTGACATACTTATTGCGAGAATACAAACTGCCGAAAACATATAGATAAATAAAAATTTAATTTAATGCTTTCCTTTTTAACTGGAATAATTTTTTAAAAATATTTTTGTTTTATTTGGAATTTTGTTTTATTTCTGTTGTTCTAATTGTTTTAGGTTTATTGAATCAATATGATATCAAAATCCTTATGTTTTTCTATTTAAGAATTTTTAGGCCATGAATTAAATAATTAGCAATGATTGAGTAATAAATGAATTTAGTAGTTAAATAAGATTTTAAATTGAAAGAATGCACAGATTTTGTTGGGTTGTTCAGAATTTCCGTGTAGGATAAAAAAAAACTATGCTTTTGGAGGATTGTTACAGAAGAACTGAGGGAATCCGAACTAATTGAGGTTGACCTCTGTTCGGATTCCGGAGAATTCGGATTATTAATTAATTTATTTATTTAAAGAAAAGCATAACTCCATTTACAGAGTGCAATGAACAACAAACATACAAAGAACACAAGCCAGAATGAGTGAATAAAAAAGGTATCAAAAAACGCATTAGAAAAAAAGTTGAATGCAGAGAATACAAAAGTTCGAAGCACAAAACCATAATAATTATAAAAATGTAAACGTATAAATGATTTAAAACGAAAACACGCAATCACAAAAGCATTAAAAGACAAACAAAGATTCCAAAAATCCATGTTGCATACCGTCACATTAATATCATAAAAACACGCACAAAATTTTTAAAAAATGTAAACGTTTGGTGTTTTTCCCACGAAAAAACACCAAATAATGGTTGAATACATAAGAACACAGAAACATAGAACACATAAAAATCTTACAAATTATGTACAGTCAAGCTTAAAAAAGAATAATAAATCAGATTATGTATTTAAAAGTTGTAAACAATTCGATTTACAATCACCAGGAGACATATGATAACTGTCAAGTTCATTAGAGAACCTGTAAAAAGTTGTATAAAATTATCCGAAAAATATTTTTGATATACCAAATGCCGTAGAGCAGCGGTTCCCAACCTATGGGCCGTGGTCCACTAGTGGGCAGCAGTACGCTAATCAAGTCAGGGGAGCTTCAAGAGTCTCACTCATTTTTTGTTTTATAAAGTATATATTTTTAATCCTATATGTATATAATATAAAAAGAAACAAATTGAAACTTTGAAAATTTCATGCATCCTTTTTCAGTCTAGAAATTTCTGTTTTTGCTTTGCGGTTGGTGCTTTTTGGGGAGATAAAGCCTTATTTTAGCTTTTATTCGTTAGTTATTAGCAGAAAAGAAGCACTATGAATATCAGTGGGAAGCCCCTCCTCCTGATGAGCGATTTACCATAATATTCTTTCCGTTATTTAATTTTTTCCAATTTTCTCGTTTTATCTTGTTTCTGTCATTGTTTATTCTCTCTCTCTCACACACACGCACGCACACACACACACACACATTATATATATGCGTGTATATATTAGGTATGTACACGCACATATATATACAGTGTGCCCGCTAAAGTCCGTTGTCACCCCAATAATTTCTGAACGGCAAGAGCTATAGTAATAAAAGTGGGGTCTAAGTATAGTAAAGTTGCCATGCGCTAAGCAAGGAAACTGCTTACAGCGCCACCTGGTGTCAAAATTCGGAGTTAGCATTCTTATCTCAAAAACGGTACGAAATACGGGAAAAGAGTCAATTACAAAGTTGTTCAGCATCATCGATTTATTACAAAAAAAAATCTTGCGCACAAAAATGATACAAATGAAAAGCACAAAACGCACATTTGTTTGATCGCGTTGAATAAAACCGCACTTGCCGGAAATGAGGCTCATCTATCTGTCATGCTCAAAATGGTGTCCTTCAGCAACAATACACATCTGGACACGGGACTGCACTTCCCGCTCTACATTGTACAACATGGCAGGTGACACTCTGTCACAAGCATTCGTAATACTGTTTCGAAGTTCCTGCAATGTTGGTGGAAGGGCTGCATACACTCGATGTTTGATGTGTCCCCACAGAAAAAAGTGTAATGGGTTCAGGTCAGGTGAACGTGGAGGCCATTCTACGCAACCACCATACCCGATGACTTGTTGCTGGAATGTGTCCCGAATGTACTGTTGGACACTTGATATCTTGTGCGGAGGGGCGCCGTCGTGTTGGAACCATACATTCCGGAGTTCACTCAACGGCAAATCCTCTAGAAACTCGGATATTACGTCCTCCCTTTTCTCTTTTCTTCCGCGTTATGTCGCGTTACAATTTTGGGAGTTGAGAACCAAACAAATATGCATTTAACGTCTTCTATTTTTAACATTATTGTACGGAAGGTGTCTTCTCTTACTGAATCGATGATGCTGAACAACTTTGTAATTGACTTTTTTCCCGTATATCCTACAGTTTTTGAGATAAGAACGCTAACTCCAAATTTTTCCGCCCGGTGGCTCTGTAAGCGGTTTTATTACGTAGCACATGGAAACTTTTCTATACCTAAACCCCACTTTTATGACTATAGCTCTTGCCGTTCAGAAATTATTGGGGTGACAACGGACTTTAGCGGGCACACTGTATGTATATATATAATATGTGCTTGTGTGTGTTTGCTTGTATATTATACAAAGTGGGCCTCAAAATATTTTTTACACAACAGATGGTCCGCACAACCAAAAAATTTGGGAACAGCTGCCGTAGAGTATTGACTATGGGTACGGAAAGAGCATGGTCAAGCAAGTTTAGTTCCTTACGTCAAAAGACAACCGAGTTTGTTTCTACTAATTAAGGTGCCATATTTATTCTTAAATAGCAATTCAAATGTTTCTTTTAAGTTAGGAATAAATATTAGATTTATTTCTGATTCGTGACTGTTATTTTTCATTCATTTTTTAACAAAAAGTTTTCAGAAAATAAAAAAAAATGATGTTCTGATTGTCCCAAATTTCTGATTCCAGAGATTCTGCTGTATTTGGCTATATGGAGGAAAAGTGGGAATATTCGATAGCTTTAGAATATTTGAATTTTAAATATTCACATTTCATCAATAATTTTCTCGAAATCACAGGGTTTCATCTGTATTAGTGGTAACTTAATTTAGATAAATTGAAATTGGTGCGGAATTTTTCCGTTTATATGAATGATGATGAAACACTGATTTTATAGCTAATAAGATAAATCAATTCTTGCTATGCCTCAAATTCTTATAAAGTATTAGATTTCGGAGATTGTGGCTCGTCGAGACCATGCTCTACGCCCAAACCCCCCATGGCTGGTGTTGAAATACTGATTAATTAACCTGCCGATTTGAAGCTGGGCAAAGGCTATTTGGGGACGGACAATATAATTTTGAACCGCCGCAGATGACGATGATAACAAATACTCGAGCTGGAACCTCACTCTCCAAACTTGGACATTAGACTCAAGGAGGACATTTGATCTTGACAGATATAACGTGTAACAGGCTCGTGTAAATTTAGGAATTTTACTTGTAATCACGTCTCGAACCTGTGATTCTTCGAAATGAAGATTCAACCATCAGGGCACAGAAGCTCTGGTGACCTCATTCGAAAAAAAAATAGTTTGGTTCAAATTTCTGTATGAAGATTATCCCTTGTATTAATAAAAGTTATGTGCACTTACAGATATCATCAGCCTATATCCATCAGTCCATCATCAATAGCTATTTTTGGTTTCAATGTGCAATAATTATTTCCTGAATAACAAGCAATAATCGAATACTTTCACGACATATTATATGAAAGTGGTCGTTTGCTTATCGAAGATATTTGCAGTTACTTTTCATTTACTTTGAGTCGCGAATTAAATTAACAGGAATATGGAAAAACAAAAAAATCGAATATCATGGAAAATAACATTCTTTAACAACAAGTCATTAATCTGGAACGAATGTGTATTAATAGGAAAAATCCTGTGTGTCATTCACTGAGTAAGCTGACTACCCAACAGGTGGCGTTAATTTGTCTTGAAACATTCTGAGCATTGACATCAGAAACGGATAGTAATAAAATAATTTAGCTGAAATAAGTTCATGGTAGCATATGCTTCAGTGCCCTTGCAATATTTCAGACTATAAATTTTGAAGTTGCATCATTGATCGAAAAACAATTAATTATCTGATAGTTCAGTTGACTTATTTTGATGAAAAATTGAACATTTGAAAATTTTAATTAGACTGCTGAAATTTTTAGCTGGTTCCTCCTCACACGTTTAGGGCTGTGGTAGCTTCGTTGCAGAGTCGTGGGTTGGAGACCCAATTCCACGGAAGATCCTTCGTGTACACGGACTTGGTGTGCGCGTTAAATCCGTTGTGAGTTAAGTATCTTCCTGCTGGTGTGGTGCGAAAGTTTGGAGATAATGGTGTGCTTGCTCAGGCGTCATCCTAGTCATTTTAACATGGTTATAAAATAATGAGATTCGTCCCAGAATTGCCCAAAATGCAGCTTCAAAACGAGGCTTTTTTCTAACTAAACTTTTCAAAAAAATATCACACGTCTATTAACCCTTTGACTGTGTAATTTTTTTAAAATCACAATTTAGATGCAACGTTTGCAAACGTGTTCAAGTACCGTTGAGCCAAACGAGTTGTTATCTATATGCAAAGCTTAATCAGTATAATATGATCCAACGCTATAAAAGTACTAAGTAAATACATTAGCCTGTGAAAACTGCAGGATGCAACAGAAAATATACTTGCTTTCAACCCGCGGAAATCGCGGGATATGCAGTCAGAGGATTAATTATTTATGCAGGGGTGACTGAGTTCAGGGTTTATCCAAGATTCTAAATGTTTTACCTTTCAAATCCATAATTTCAGGATATTCTAGATTCATTATCTCTCTTAAATTTTAATTTCGAACAAACATAGTAAAGCACCTCACATAGTACCACGTAGTTTTATGTTAGTCTTTCAAGGGAATGACGTAAAACTACGTATAATCGAAATTTTAATAAACAACTTTAATTATTACAAATTTAATGCTACTAATGCGAATTCATATATCAATATTTTAAAGATGTACTAGTATATTACTACATAATATTGGAAACGACAATGACATTATAAAATTAAGCATTAGTGAGAAAAATCATACCTTTATTGCCTATCTTTTTTTTAACCCATACCAGTCCGGCCTACCCGAAAAGTTGTAAGGCCTTTAGCAGACCGGTGGGGAAATATAAAAGCAATACAAGGATATCAATTTGACATGACACACACAAAAGCATCTCAAACACAACATAGAAATTTACAAACACACTGAAAAAACACCTAAAACACACTCACAAGGAAAAAACAATACGCCACTGAATCGATATTACACTTGGAGAGAACCATAAATTAATTGAATTTTGTTTGATTTTTATCACCAGATCTGGAAACAACATTACAAATATTCAAAACACTCAGAAGGAGGAGCCCCCAGTATGTATCCAAATGAGCAAAACACAAGCACAAGCTCAGCAGAACACACCAGTAAAAAAAAAGGAGGAAATAAAAAATTTTGTAAAGTATCATTAAAAATACCACAAAAGAGCATCATAAACAGACCCCGTGGTCTCTCACCAGTCCAGAAAACAATAAAATCCATCTAAGTCCACTTAAATCGAACTACAATAAAAATACAAGAATGAAATGATCAAATTTTTAAAAAAAGAAGGGTAAAAACAAGGTTAGCAATTAGGATTCCCCAAAGGTGAATGCTCAATAAAATTTAGGGCACTAAAACATTTTAATAAGTCCAGGATTAACCTAAAAACAATATAATCAGTTAAAATTAGCTACGTAAATAAAGTGCTAGTTAATTACTAGTTAACTAATTTATTGCCTATCTTGAGTACTAATTATACGTATCTTACACGAATTATGTACGTGCAAGTAGGCGTTTAATTAAAAAAAATCTTTAATCGTTGTCTGACGTGCTGAGTATCTGTGATTATTAAGTGCAACGTTATAAATTGTATTAAGTTTATTGAAAGTTTTTCATTTATGTTTTAACAAACAAAATAAGTTCAAAGCTTTCCAATGGAAATCATTGCGTCTCTAACCCCTAAGTCTCGCATTTTTTTTTGCTATCTAATAAGATGACCCCTCCTGTTTTGGAAAGCGTTTTCATTCATCCAAGAGGGCATAGAATACTTGAGATGCTTATGGATTCTACGTAATTTTTGTATCAAATTATAAAGCTAATTAATGATTAAATTTTAGTTTATAAGCCTAAAAATGCGTTAATTCGATGCACGTCATTATGACGGGTGCGAGTCTTAAGGGGTTAATAGAAAATTGAATAACATCTTCCTCATGTTATCCCCTCTGATTTCAAGGAAAAGTTTTCCACTTAATAGGAGTAGAGAAATAATGACATAGGGAGAAAACTTGCGAATTTTAGATAATGAGGAAACAACGTATAACCGAGCTTTGAATCGTATAAACGAAGTACTTTATTCTTACAAAGGTTACGAATGAATCGGGACTGTGATGAAACGGCGTATAAATGAGGAAAGGTGTAAACGGTGCTTTACTGCATGTCATTAAAATAGTGTAACAATTTTAGATCATGTCAAAATCAATGGAGTATTCAAAATTCTTGTCGAATTAGATTAGTGAAAATCCAGTCGTTTTGTTAAAATATGTATGCATCACATTAACAATCTACAATTATTCGAAATTATGTTGCGTAATATTGGTGTTTACATGAATTAGTGTATTCGAGTGTTCTCTAAAATAGAAATTATTAGAATGGCGGCGAATCCTCAAGAAGCAATTAGTAAGGCGGCGACTCCCTTGGTCATCCTAGAAGTGTCCAGAACAAACAAGAGACACCAAACAAGAGACTCTGGTCCAATCAGGGGTAAAAGGGGAAAGAAGAACTAGAAATATATAAAAGGGGTGGTATAAAAAAGAAGGAGGAGAGAAGAAGGAGGTGACTCAAAAATAAAGTGGTTGTGTTTGGTGGAAATGCAGAAATAGGTGATTTTTAATGAATGAGTGCTACATTGCTGGACTGTCGACAAGTGATAGTGGCCGCCTGGTTGATGGAAAGATTTTCATTCACACTAAGTGAGGTGAGTGAAGAAGAAAAATTAAAGGACGAGGCTTTATTAGTGTTTTCTATTGGAAACCTATAAGTGGTTATATTTTTGATGAATACGTGACTGAAGGTCGAGTGACAACGCCAGGTGAGTTGAAATCTATTTGATCAGATTGAATTACCAGAGACACTTTCAGACTTTTGGTTTGGGACGGTTTTTAATTATGTTTTGTGTTCATATTCTTCCTGGGCTCCTTTTATTTATTGAAAATTTAGATTCAAATATCTATGCTGTAAATAAAGGTTAATATTGTCTTTTTTTGTGTCGAATTCAGAGTGTTAACCCTTTATTTACCAAATTAACTTACCAGCAACTTTTCAGTTTTATTTTGGCATCATTAGATAAGTTTTGTTGCAGAATAACCCCAGAAAAGTGGGTAAAAGTTTTTTTAATTAATTAAAATAGCTTTATTAATTTAATTGATAATTAAAAAAAATTAATTCCTGCTTTCAGTTGCCATCTACTGCTGGCTGTCGAAACAATATTATTCGTGTTCTTGTGAATACCGTCAGGAAAAACGGTCAAATTACGAAGATATAAGCGTGATTAAAGTAGAACTTTTAAGAACCGTCGAGAAATAAAGGGTTAAATTGTTTACACTAATAGAAATAATTATAAGACAAAGGTAGAACCTGGGATTGCTAATTAAGTTAATAGTATCTAATTAATCTATTTATAATAAACCCAAAAAATTATCATAACAATTAGATCGGAATTTTACAGCTCGCTATATTTCAGGATTTTTGAAATGGAGCCTCAGTCACCTCTGTTGATGACCTATTGTGGCAGACAAACATTTTTCTCGTTATTTAAGTATTCTGTGGTTGACCTTTTCGACATAATAACATATCTGCGATTAAGTATTAATTCATGAAAAATGTGTAGTATAAATGATGCCGAGAAGAATCGACCTAGATAACCGAAAATTGACAAGTTAATGGATTAGATTGTGAGACAACTACTTAAGAATATTCGGCTCTATTATTTGTGACCATTTTGCTGACATTTCCTTTTGTCCCCAGTTGTAATCGATAAAGGATAAAGGAAGTGAATAAATAAATCGCTTGACTGGAAGTTATCTTTCTCAGAAATTTAGAAAATAACGGAATTTTTATACTTCTTTGATTGAAACTAAAATTCGGCGTATAAACATTGCCGATAAGTGGTGGGCATATCTTTTATTTTTGAAAAACGCAAACTAACCTTTTTTTAAAATAATTAACAGTTGAAAAAAACCGCTAAAATGACGAGATCAGCCTGTTGTTTTTAAGATATTCATTCGTTTTCTAAAACATATTCATAATGCTTATCGATTTTATAATAATTTATTTTATTATGAAGATTTAAACGTTTTGAGGGTTTTTTTTCATCTGTGATAAGAAAAAATAAAAACTTTATACAACCACTTCTGTTGTGAGTGTACACGTAGCAAATATTATTACTAGAAGCGTTAAAAGAAAGATTTCTATCTCACTGACACACCAGCTGAAGTGTACAACACAGAATGAACGGAATACAAGTTTACAATAGTACAACAACCCAGTTGCATGAATAATAACAAGTCGTATGCGGCATGACAAATACGATAAGGAAAAAGTAGGACGCAGTAACAACAACAAACCATTGGAATACTCAAAGAGTGTTGGAGGAGAATAATTAAGTGTTCAAAGGACTTGCCGTCTGAGGCGATACTCGCTTCGCATGTTGCTATTTATGGAACTGAGTTGCTGTAAATCTGTATTCCATTCAATCTGTGCTGTACATTTCTTCTGGTGTATCCTTTTCTTTTACTTAATTCACTGATAAAGAGCCCCCTGTAGCCAATACCCTTTGCATTTACTACCCCATATTCCGTTGCGAAAATGAAATGTTTCTGTACGCCTGATCTATCTTTTTATTTTGGCCACGTTTTGATGAAACACCCTATAAATAATGTAATATAATCAAATAATACCTAATGCCCTGTCTTTCTTCTGCTTTTTCTGTCGCATTTGAAGTAAAATGTTTAAGACGAAGTTTAGTAGGTAATATTTACATTAAATTAAATGACATTAACAAATATCTTCAACAACATCCGTTTCCTTTCGGAACAGAAAACAGTTATCAACTTTTTTTTCCTGGAAGGAGGGGGGTGGCTGTTCGCCTTTTTTTTTTCTGGAAATCGATTAATTTTAAAAGTTTGACATTTTCTTATTCACAATTAATACTGATAAAAGTAAAAACCCACTGAATATTGAATACGAAAAATAATTTTCTCAGTTATAGGTGGCTCTTGGATAACACTGTTATTGACGTTCTAAAATACGTAATGTTACGAAATATGCAGTTATACGAAATAAGGAATTTTTGCAAAAAAGGGGGTTAGATTACAACAATCTAAAAAACACATTTTATTATATTTCTATAATTAAGAAAAATATCTTTATTAAAACTATTTTCACCAAAAGAATATTGGTAAGGTAACATGTATTCTTTTTTTTTTCGTCATCACTTATAAGAATC
The DNA here is from genome assembly GCA_013235015.1 of Araneus ventricosus. Lineage (NCBI taxonomy): Eukaryota > Metazoa > Arthropoda > Arachnida > Araneae > Araneidae > Araneus > Araneus ventricosus. Next base: position 1,080,663 of record BGPR01000126.1, read on the forward strand.
ATAAGATCTCTGTGTTTTCTTAATGACAAGATATCTTCATCTTCTGAACTTTTTCAGTGTGGTTCGGAAATTTGGAGATAAGAATTGCAGACTTAGGTGGCATCTTTGAGGTCTGTACAAAATTCAATAATACGAAGTCCATCTCAAAATAGTCATCGCGTATTTTCAAAACGGAACGTTAATCTAACTGAACTAAATTAGATTATATTGAATATTTTTCCAGCATCCTCTTGGTTCTAATTATGTACATTTTCTAAAATATTATTTATTAAAATGTAAAAAAAAAGATTCATGACACGTTTAGTTACAAGACACAAAAAAGGCATATTTGCTGAGCAAAATGTTTCACATCATATTATTGTTTGTTTTTTCGTCCATCTGAGAAGCAGTTAAAGCCTGATCTGGAAACAGCATGATCCTTTCCAAGTTCAATTGAGACAAACGACTACCTTGACCTTCCTAATCGTCGAATCTGCCTTATCAACTAGTAGTGAAGAATAAAAAAGCATCTGACGTAATCTATAGCCGCCATATTAGATTCTGTGCCATAAAATCCCAAACCAATCCCAGAACTTTTAAAAAA
>BGPR01000126.1:1086366-1111425 GCA_013235015.1 Araneus ventricosus
TTTTAATTAATTTTAGAAACATTATACATTTTGCTTTCTTAACGGAAATGCAGGATGTGTGTGTTTGTGCGTGCGTGTGTGTCGGGACCAAATCTGCGCAGTGATGGATTAACACAAATGGGAGCTAACGCCTTAACTCTTTAAGAACCGACGTATTTTTGTAACTTATGGATTAAACGCCGAGTACAACTCAAAAGTGTACGGTATCTACTATCTAATGAGAAAAATAGACCTGTAGAGATTTTGGAAACAAGAAAAATCATTTCTTCCTGCAATTACTGCATACAACTAACCAGGAAGCAGAAATATAGGGTAATGTCTAACCCACACTATCGTGCGGGCTCGGTCTTAAAGGGATAAAAATAATTTGAACCCTTTCGCTCGGCTGTAACGTCGCCACTGAACCGGATCCCACACCAAAAGTGTACATATTGCGCGTGCATAGTCTTTGGCGCTTGGGTTTACAACTTACCTCTGAACAATGCCACTTTGACATGCTCTTGGCAGAAAAGGAATTTTTCTTTAAAACAATATATTCATAATTTCTACATGAACAATAATTATTATAATAAAATTATTATTATAAATAAAATTCGAATGAATGCCGCCAGCGCTCTTCTCCACGATTTGATTTTAGGATGTCGACTATAGCCAGCATTCATCTCCGAGTGTTGCTTTGTGGTTGCGGCTATAGAAGGGGCGAAATGGTTGACTTTCGAGTTAGTTTTTTTTTATTTATTTCATGTTAAAGGTTAATTCGGGTGTTTGTTTTCTTGCGTATTCTCGGAAATATCCCCCATATATTCTCAATTAAAAGCTATAATTTTTATATCATTGTTTTAAGTATATCCCCTACTTAATAAGCATAGTTTAACCCCTTCGGCTCTAATGGCATATACGTCCCGGAGATTAGACTTCATTCCCTATTAGTAAATAAACTTTTATATAAGTTTTTATGTTTCAGTGTTCTTAAGGAATTAAGTAATAAAATTGTGATTGAAGAAACTTGGAAACACTCCCAGATTGCAAATGGCGGACTTATGTTTTTGTTGTCTTCGTAACAAGATTATTGTTACGAAGACAACAAAAACATAAGTCTGCCATTTGCAATCTTAGGGAATATTGTTACGAAGCTGTAAAGTTGTTTCACTGACATGCTAATCTTATGACAGGAAAGAGAGTTTTACAGATGTTTTGCTGGAATAGTCCCAATCGTATAGTCGATTACATTTTGTCACAGGCGATTTCCAGGAAACGGGAAAAGTGAAAAACTTTAAACTCATAGTATACTTCTTTTAGTATATCAACATTAAATTAAACTACTTTTCCCAGCTAAATTTTAATCATACAAAAGTCGGTCGAAAGAGTTAAGTCGCTTCGTATATATATATAATTTCTGTGATTTTCAACGATTTTTTTAAAGTTTGCCGAAACACCTTTCTTCTGCAAACATTTATCTGTGAGATTTCATTCATTACATAGGCCCGAAAAAAAAATACTTTTTGAAAATTGTTTTAATTTTGATAACTGATTTTATATTATTTTCGGTGCTGATTTCAATAATGAAATCCGTTTTTTCCTTTACTTACGGTTTTTTCCGCAAAATGATTTCATATTTTGGGAGGAAATAAGTCAAATAAAAAAAACTGATATTTTAATTTTTATTTTATCGCCTCTTGAAACATATTTTACATTTACATCCTAACTCTGTTATGATTTAAATGATCAATGAGTGTATAAAAATAGTTTCAAATCTTTATAGTAGCATTTTCTCTTTTTCTCAAAATTTCTTTTTCCTTTTTTTTTTCCTGGTGTACTTGCCGGGGATTGTCTCTTTTCAACGTCCCGCAATATTCGGATATCATTCTGATATACCACTTTCCTCCATATCTTCATCTCTTTTATGTCTTGATGAAGTTTTTCACCTTGCTACGCACTGACTACATCTTAATTTCTAGGGAAATAGTACTGGTGCGTATGGAGAAAATGAACTTTTAAGCTCATATTATATCTTAATATCGTCAAATTTGCTAACATTTCTTCTACAATAGAGTTCCATTATGAGTTTCTTTTGTTTCCTAGTTAGCTAGTTACTATTTGTTTTAAAGAATTTTTCCTTTTCTCTTGTTTGTTTCTATTTTGAGGTCAAATTTTCATTCTTCATCAGTTTTCTAATGTTATTGTTCTACAAATACCACTTTCTTCAACTTTGCTTCAGATCAACCCTGGAACTGTTCACGAAGGTATTTGAAACATTCACCTTCTTTTAATAATGCCTAAACAAAATGTTTTATATAGACCAATTTTATATGAATCGGTATTCTCCAATGTATCTGGATGATACGGAACCATTATATCAGGTCCATGTGGGACATGGAGTCTGGCAGATAGGATGTTAGGAAAAATCATCTTCTGTTTGCTCATTAGATTGAAACCATTCACGTTGCATGTACAAAAATAGCAGTCATCAGTATGATTTTCAGAATCTCTCCAAACCGTTGGTACACCAAACCGAAAAAGTTGTTATTTACTTTGAAACCATTGCCTTAATTCCTCTACACAAATGGAACAAACTTTGTGCGGGACCCAAGGCATGTCTTTATCCCCCCTTTTCATGCAAAAATAAGTAAAGTATACCTTTCATACAAAATCTGAAATGCTCTTTAGTTTTATTTTATTATATAGTTACCACAAATGAAGCAGAATTAATCTGGTGAATTAAAACATCCTCTGGAAGCCATTTCTCTCAACCGCAATACAAATTAAAAGTAAAAAACACTTCTACTCAAAACTCGGAGTTATACAGAAGTCTATGGAACTTAACTAAGAAAGATATTGATGAGGAAAAAGAAAAATGACAAGAAGGAGAATAGAAGGGGGACGGAAAGACAAATATGCCCGAACAAGCTAGTGATCCGGTTTTAACTCGTTTCTTCTAGCTTTGCTGTTGTGTTTAACAGAGAGTTTATCAGTTTCGAAGAAACTCTTCTAAAGTAAATAATAATCTTCTTAAGTAAATAGTAGTTTATTATTTCTTAGATAGAATTTACATAGAGCAAATTATTATTTAAAATCCATAAATATGTTCTATAGGTTCATAGAAATAATATTATGTTGCTCTTAAATAAACAAAATTCGTACATATTAGACTTGTGATTTCTGATCAAACTGTAAGTGATGGAATTTTTTAATTATTTTTCCTGTAATCAGCACCTAAAAAACTATAAAAAATACTAATTATTTTTAAGAGAATTTTTTCATTGCAGATCTGTGTTAGTATTCATGTCGCGTGAAATCTATATATTTAAAATAATTTGGTAAAAACCTTCAGACAGTTTGCCTGCCACAACCAACAGACCAATTTCGGTAATTTTTATTTCATATGGTAGTTTGTGACGACTAATCTAGATATGTCATCAAGGGTCGCCTGTCCCCCACCACCCTCCATTTTCGAACGAAATCGGAAAACACTAATCCACTGTACATTCTCTATGGGGAAAAAGTTTCAGAAAGTTCCCCAGCCCCGACCACCAGACCAATTTCAATAATTTTTATTTCATATGCAAGCTCATGACGTCTAGATATGTCATCAATGGTCGCCTGCCCATCATCACATTTTTGAGATATATTGCAAAATAAGCGGAATATATTAACGGAAATAAAGGAGAGATATTGTAAAATAATGCTGAGTTTCTGAGCCTCAGAAAGGGTATCGATTTCGCCAATTTATTACGTCATTTCTTTAAAATAACTGACCAATCAGAATGTTCCGCTTTATTTTCGTAAGTTTAATCTTCATATTATAAACAATAATCATATCTCTTTTTTAATTAAATTAAATTTAGTTTTAATAGCAGACGATTTTGTTAAAACATCTATATAACTTAGTTTTAATAGCAGACGATTTTGTTAAAACATCTATATAATTTAGCTTTAATAGCAGACGATTTTGGTAAGACATCTTTATAAATATAATTATTTCTGTCTTAGTTAATATTTAATTCCGCATCAATAGCAAACGATTTTGTTTCTTTTCTAAATTTATTTTTATTAGATTGGCAACAAGAAAGTTAGTTGTTATTAAAAAACTTTTATGGAATGTAGCGTTATTTTTTTAGGATGATAACAACGACGGTTTTCTGAATTGGGAATGGTAGCTTTGTTAAATGAGAGAATGAAGTTGTTTTTGGAATAAACATTTTAATTTTGAGAAGACTTTTTTCATCAATAATCCCTACAGTTCGATCAAAATGGCGTGTCAAAAATATTGTAAAATACCTATTGTAGTTGATGGAAACTGTTTATTTAGGGCGATATCATTCTGTATCTATGGATCTGCAGACTTTCATGTAGACATTCGTGAGAAATTTCGATAAAACATTACAACTCGATGGGGTTTATTCAAAGATTTTACAATTTTAAAGGAAGCTGTTGTCTACAAAGAATATGAGATCTATTATTGTTTTATATTCTGTTCCATTAATATGTAAGATGGTATTTTTGTTTAAATCCTCGTAACTGTCCAAACTAGCTACAACATTATCAAGATAGAAGCTTTGTTTTAATTTCTTCTTAAATTCACAGTCAAAGCCTTTGCCAGCTTCAATATGGTATTCTATAACTGGAGCAAGTAGAAAAGGACTGCTCTTAACTCCATAAACAACTCTGGTATGACGAAATACTTTTAGTTTCTTTTCTTCTAAATTCTTCCACCAAAGAACTATAGCATTGCTAGTTTTGGAAATTTGTTGATAAATCACACCTTGGTTTTGATTTTGTGTTTGATTCTCTCCAATTCCAATTCACTATTAATTTTCGACTTTTCTAATTCAAATTCTTGCTGTTGCTTTATCTTTTCCAACTCAAATTCTTGTTCTTCAGAGTTGTGAACCTGGCATTTTCTATTCAAGTTTCAGTTCCGATGTAAAATTCACGAATAATGCGTTTGTAAATTAAATGTCTATTTTCAGTTTTGTAAAAGTGTTATTTTTTAATTGAAACTACTTTCTGTTGAGTCAGGGACTCAGAAGTATGTTTACTTAACTCTTGTGAATTAACATCTTGAGCAGTTTTCCTTTTTAAAAAAGGTGAAACATTAATTAAATTGAGCAGATATTTCGGTGAAATCTTGGTTTGCTCTAACAGATGTATTAAGTTTCCCTGATTTAATTTATTAGTTTTTGCATCATATTATTTCTTTGTCTTTTGATGTTTAATCTTGCAACGTTTTATGTTGCAACGTATATTTTTGGCAACGTTTTGTTCGTTTTAAAGATTTTTCAGTTCATTTTTTAATCAGATCAATCTGTCATTGTGTTACTGATATCCTGTCATCTCTTCCTGCGCCTCTACACGTAAGGGAAAAAAGAATTTTGAATCATGCCTCCAAAGAAACATGCTTTCTTTGGTAAATCTTCAGATGCGAAAAAAAAGGCAAAGCAAAACATCTGAAACTGAAGTACAAAGCAGAAGGAATCGGACAGATAGTGAAAGGAAGACAGGTCAAAAGCAGCGAGAAACTGCCAAAGAAAGAGAAGATAGGCTGCGAGTAAATGCTCAAAGGAATGCAAAACGAAGACAGAGGGAGATTGCAAACAAATGAGAACTCAGACGTATGCCAAACGCTATAAGAGGAGCTGATCAGAGACAGCAAGAAACCGCAGAAGAGTGAGAATGCAGAATTGAGGTGAATGCTAAAGCAGAAGCTGATCGAAGACAGCGAGAAACTGAAGAGCAGCATAATGTCCGAATTAAGGCTGAAAGAGGAAGACAGACTAAGAGAAAATCAAATGCCTTCAATGCTGCGCATTAAAGCACAAGCACTTATCTATATAAATATTTATTTTGTATGGCTCCAAAAAACGCGTTATTTAGATATAGGATTTGGCAACATCTATAGAAAACCATGGGTCACATGATTTCACTTTCCAAACGTAAATATGTCATTGAAATTGGGAAGAAAAGAAACTAAAAAATTTTAAAAATGGCTATTAACTTTACGAAAAATAATTTGTTCTCTAGAAATGGAAAAAAAACAAAATTAGTTGGAATAACATTTTTTTGAAAAAAAGTGAGTGTAAATTAAACATTTTAAAAACTTCTAAATCTGAACTTATTTTAACCTCAAAAACATAATAAATAATAAATATGAAGTATTTTTAATCCTGAAACTTGTTTTCCTTTCGGCGAGCTTTTTAGCAGTTGACGCGATTAGGGCGAGCTTAATAACAAATCTATTAAACTCAACCATAAACGTTTTTTGCTAGGATGCACAGTGTCTTCATTGTAGAGAGAGAAGAGAGGAGGTTTGTATAGCTATTCTGAGATGATTGCTACACAGTACACAATACTTCTGGGGGTTGGCTAGCATTAGTGACCAGACGGCAGAGCCCCCTAGCAATTATAATTCCAACTGTGCTTATGAATGTAAAGAGCATAGGATCGATGTCGAGTATTTGTTAAGTTTGCGGTACAAAAAAGTGGCCTAGAGAGTCACTGGCGTTATGTTTCGAACTTCGAATCAGATATTTTTTATAACTGTTAAATACAAGCAGTCACTAAAATTTAAATAAATTCACTGCTTTGTACTCACTAGCAGTTATAGCTTAATGGAGTAAAACTCTTTTCAAAGAAAGACGCAAACTCGTAGCTGTAAATGCGTAATCTATTTAAAAAAATTGCAGAACTTCTTACTCAAGAAGCAAAATTAATAATGCCACGCACGTTTACAAAAGACAGTTGCCAACATACGATTTATAAAAGTAAAAATCTTGATATAAATAAAAGTCATTGTGGGGATGTTCCACATCTCCTCCTAAACCGATGGATCGATTTCAACCAAATTTTGCACACTTATTACTTAAGACAAGGGGAAGATATTTGCCAACTTTTCAAAGTGCGAAAGTTAATTAAACAGTCAGGTAAGTACAAATTAACCGAAACTGTTTTTCTTCATAACTTTGGAGCAAATTGTTCCACATGTTTTTATACCATCTTAAAGTTCAAAATTTTACATTTTCAATGATACCAATTTTAAATCTATGAAATTTTTCTTAAATTGTCATTATTTTTCAAAATTTAATAAATAATTGATTACATGCAGACGATTTTGAAATAAAGCAAATTTATAGATACTCCGTTGCTAGGCAACGATTATACTTTGAACTAATCTACCCTTATTTTCTGATATTTCTGTTTTTTTATAAATATTTTATATAAGAAGAGAAAAATAACTGTCAACTTTTAAAGCCCAAAGGTTATTAAGTTAAGTTTCATTTTCATTCAATTAATTGCCCTCATTTTAATAATTATTCAAAATTTAAATTATGTATAAATTTCACAATTTGTAACGATTTCTTTTTATTGGTGAAGAATTAATTTAAAAAATTTTTCAGACGATAAAAGAATTTTTAGTATTATAATTTTCTATACAAAAGTAATTTCTACATCAAAAATAGTAGACATGAAAGTATTTTAATCCCGATCAACGCCGGACATAACAGCTAGTATGATATACAGTGGAACCTAGCTTAACGAGCATAATTCGTTCCAGGATCTTACTCGTATTCTGAAACACTCTTTATAGCAAAAACATTTTTCCCATATAAATTTATGTAAAATATGATAATGCTTTCCACACCGAAAAAATACTGAAAATTTTTTTATGTATAACGTTTATTCAAAGAAAATTATATTTAACATAGTTAAGGAGCGGGAATGAATCATTTTCATCTTTTTTTTATCGTAGAATGCACTTACCTCGAATGCGAAATAAATTTGCAGAAAAATATCGAAATAATTGGTTAATTATTTTTATACATATTTATTTCCTTTTTTTTACTAGAAGGCTGTCTAGAAGCATTTACAATCGTGCGGGTTAGACATTAACTGGTATTTATGCTTCCTGGTTAGTTGTATGTAATAAATACTGGAAAGAAACGACTGTTCTGGTTTCCAGAATATCCGTAGTATCAATTTTTCGCAAAAGACGGCAGAGACAGTTCATATTTCAATTATAGTTGCGTTCGATCTGTTCTTTAACAAATGCGCGCTAAACAGTTTAATTACTTATCTGTCGTAATTAGATAATTATTAAAACATTTTTAATTGCTTAGATACCAAATATTAATTTAATGTTGAAATAAATGGAAAATAGCAAAACATGTTAATTAAGAGTTAATTTTTTACCTCGTTAGGTGTAATATCTCATTACCCGCACGATCGTACGGTTTCGGCGTTAACACTTGAAAGGAGCACTATATCTTCTTGCGACCCAAAGGTATAATTTTCGACCAATTTTCACAAAAATCGATATTAATACTCTTGATAGGATTATATAACACTATTTATAATAAATTTATTAATTTTACATTAATTAATAACATTAATAAATAAATTAATATAATTAACAATTATAATTAATTATACTTAATTGATAGATGACAGCATGGCACCATCCAATGCATTGGACAGTTGGATTTAAAGGCTTCGAATGGAAAGAAACTTATTTTGTAAATAAAACACAAATGTCCATTAAAATGGTCGCTGGATTAAATGGATTTCAGGAGGATATTAAAAACATTTTTTAGCTTTAAAAAATTCATGTATGATGTCCTATCACATGAGAATAAATATTTAACGTATAAAGAATTTTTCTACTTTTAGCTTTTTTACAAGAGGATTGGACGCATTTGTCCCACCGTCCCTCAACTGTCTTCAGTAATCCCCGAGACCCTTCAGCGATTCGTATTACCATTTGTTATTTCTCTGTTGCATCTAGAGCATAAAATTGGTCATTTAGCACATTTTCTTCAAATGCCTCGAAAGAATGTACATCTCTGTGATTGTAATAGAAAGATATCCCCACTATAATCACTCAAATGTGACAAGCTCTTCCATAGTAACCACTTTGAAAGCTTCGGAACAACACGTATTCAAAATTATTCATTTCCAACAAAGAAACTTGGAACGAGGCAAATTTACACTAAGTTCAGCGAAAAGTACATCTGAAAATACTCCGCCAGTCCTAAATTGTATTACAAATTGCTGCGAGGTCCCTCCTTGAATACATTCAGTATCCGGAACGAATCTACACACAATAGATATTGCCCGAGGAAATAGGGGTATATCTTTTACAGAGTAGACGAAAGTAAATTGAAGAGGATCTTCGGTCATTCCGTGAAGACACTGCTATTTAAGCTTTAAGTTTCACTATACAGAAACAAATAGTTTTCTTTCAAGTAAATCTTCTTTTGTGCTTGCACATTAAAAAAATCTATTTCTGTCTTCTTTTTTATAAAAATTTTATACGTATATATCATATTAGAGGTATATCTCATATTGTCTAGAAGGAGGAAACACTTACGCAAGAAAAGACGAAAAAAATTGTATGGTGCTTACATAGATAATGCCTAACCCGTACGATTGTACGGGTGCGCTCCTGCATTTGAGAGAGGTGTTAAATTGTTAAAATTATTTTTTACATTACTAGTAAGATCTAAGACAACCTATAAAACTAAAAAAAAAATTAATGACGAAATTATTTCCGGTCTTAAAGGGATATTTAACATAGTTAAGGAGCGTGAATCATTTTCATCTATTCTTCAATCACACAGAATGAACTTACCTCGAATGCGAAATAGATTTGCAGAGAAAAAATCGAAATAATTGGTTAATTATTTTTGATACATATTTATTTCTTTTTTTTTTTACTAGAAGGTTGCCTAGAAGCATTTCTTTTTGCCGACGCACAGTGTGTTATTTTCGTAATCTAGAAGAACAAAATTATTTAGCCCAAACTCAGTGGGTTAAATAAACGGTTAAGGTTTTTTTTATGAAATACAAAAGCACGGTAAAGATTTAAGACATATATTTTAACATAACTATAAATAATAATTTTTTATATTTTTAAAATGTTGGGGACATTCACTGTGCATATCTGTGAATAGGCACCATTGATATACTAAATAAACTTTAGTCAGAACAAATTTTCATCTCAAAATCTCCCCTTGTATCTATTTTGCTCTTCCCTATCACAACCCCGCTTCACAATTGTGTCCAGAGTTCTCAGGTTTCTTATAGATTTTAAGACCTCTTCTTGCACTTTGCACACCCTCGTAATAGTGTGATCCATTAGAGCAGAGGTTCCCAACCTGTGGTACGCGTACCCCTGGGGATATGCGAAGGACCATCTAGAGGTACGTGAAATCAAAGTTGTTAAAGGCGGAAACAAGAAAACATAAGGTGTTAAAAGAGTTAGAGAATTTTGTTCCTCCAAGAGAATACTTGCTATTTAATATCTATATCATTTGAATAGTTAATTAATACTAAGTGGTATTTTTAGCTATTCTTGTAAGTTAAAACGAAATAATTACAATACTGGTTTCATTTTCTTTGGCGTTTAACTAATATTGTGAAAAAGGAATAAAATGTAAAATCAGAAATAAGTTCTGCAAATCTTATTAATTCGAATAATTTCACTTTTAAGCTCATTTAAGCTAACCTTACCATTGATAAAAACTTTGCATAAACGGATGGTTGGGGAAGAGTTGATATGAGTAGTAGGAGGTACGCGAAAACAAAAAGAATAATCAAGGGGTACGCGAGGGAAAAAATGTTGAGAACCCCTGCATTAGAGATTGCTGTTTTATTTCTGCGAAGGTTTCTGCTGTATTCCCGTCACTCGGATAGCACAACTATTTAGCCGCTTTAATTTTATGTAAGCTGGATACATGCTCTTACGTATTTTGTTTGTTTGATGCCGTATTACATTATATTGACATGTAGATAAATTTGCTTCGACCATCAATCACTTTGTTTTGGGCTTGAAAAACGATTCCTCGCATTTTTTTATTGTAGTACCTCTTCTGGGAGAAAAATGGCACAATTTATTTATAATTGCGGCTGAATCTCTTTTGCCTTCTCTGCAAAGCAATACTTCAGCCGCCATCGATATCTCTTCCTGGCTTGATGTTTCCATGATGTGTTCAATTCACCAACTTTCAAAGTCTTTTTGTGGTCTACCGGTTCTTCTACCCGGTCCAGGATTTAAAATAGTTTCTATACTTCCTGTGGCATTATCAGGAAATGATATGCATTTATTTAACCACGAAGAATTATTTTTAGGAAGCATTCACTGTGGCTGCGCAGTTTCGACCATTTTTTGTTCAAAGGTTTGGCTAACACTTCTAATTATAACTTTTAAAGTTTTTAAATTGTCTTAGAAAGGGGCAACAAATTATTGTAATATATAACTGAACAAAGCAGCTATTCTTGATTCTTTAGCGTTAGCAAACCAAATCGGTGCCTTGGTTTGACAAGGTTCTAACTGCATCCAAGACAGTTTTGAGAAAAACAAATTTAAAGTTTTCAACTATTAAAACTTTTTCATTTAAAATCTAATTTAATTAATTTTTTAATGATTACATTAAAAGGACTTTACTTAAAGGTTGTATAGTTTATTTGAGAAAATAATCTTTTCTCCTCCGTTTTTGAACATAGCAAAATGCAGTTAGAACCTTGTTCAAAACAGAAATAGCTTTCGCGAAAGAGACATAGTTGTAACTACACATAGAACTTTGCCAAAGTAACACTTTTATTATATAAATGATAATGGTGTGGTACAAAGTTCTAAAACAATTCAAAATTTAATGGAAAAAATAAAATAACATCTTGTATCGTTATAAATGAAATAACACCATTAGTTGGTTTATTATAAATGTAATATATCATTATGATATTCGCTATCCTGAATAGGCATGAAGGGAAATTCTATCTTTATATCTTTCTTTTTTATCACTTATTTCATTTGTAACCTTTTGAAACTTGGGTGTTATTTGTAACACAATCACACTGCAGTTTTTCTGTTTGATATGCGTTTTCGAGTCCTACATAGGAGTCTCAGCAAACTTGATATTTGCGGAAGTTTCTGGTTCAAATAATAACTAGGTTTTGGTAAATTTCAAAACTGCCACACTAGTGAATGGCACAATCTTATAATTTAGAAGTGTTGCTGTTCTTTGAAAATCTTTAAAAGTCTTCAGACCGTTTTTGCATGATACGCTGTGGGTTTTCTGGATTGACTTGTTTTAAAATTTTGTTCATGTATTTTTCAATGTCGCTGCGAACGCTATGAACTTCTTGGACGAATGCATGTCCTGTTAAGAAGTACTTCATTGTAACTGATTTTATTAGAAGATTTTCTTTGAGAAAATGGAGAACTAAGTTTGAAATGATTGAATTTCGGTTTTGTGAAACTCACGAATCCGACCATGTTATCAACTCAGTTTTGTCATTAACTCAGTTCTGTCATTTTCCTCAGCTAGTACTGTCAGTATTTTCTGAAAGCGCGTCTCGAAAAAAAATTTCATTCCGTAAGGCGCATTATAGCACTTATTTAGTTGAAGTCAGGCTGTTGACGTTTAATTTTCTCAGGTGAAAAAAGACCTAATATTAGCATTTGTAAATCAAATAGCATTACAGGCAAATCTTTTTCTTTTGTTCATGTGTTTTTAAATTCTTCATGAGACTCATATTTAATGTCATCCGTCAGTGTTTGCGATTGTTTTGCCTCTTTGAATTTCTAGCAAAGGTCACATCTGTCGCTTTTTGGGAAGTGAAATACAAGGTTAAACTCCGTGAAAAAAATTCTCGAACACATTGATTTTCTAATCGCGGTTATTTTTTCAGTACAACACTGTTGATGATACTATTTTCCCAATACTGAGGTGAGAACCTCAATATTCTCTTCTGATATGTTCCCAGCAGTAATGGGACTCTACTTACAAGGAAGGATTTTATGAGTTCTCTTACTAAAATTGGGGCTCCTTTGGTCCATTCTTTCTTCTTTGGTCTGGGTTGGTGTGATTTCCACATTTTTACTTAAATGTGCAGTGCGCTCTGGCTTTTGCGATATAAAAAATGTTCCTGAGTAGAAAGACTTGCATATCAGTATTTTCTCTCCCTTCACAAAAAAAGTACTTAAAGGAAAACTTCCTTCTTGACGACGTAATTTTTCTATTCTTCTCATTATCTGCTTAGTTTTTATCTTTCATCCAATCATCTTTGTCCACTTCGACTCATTATTCCGTTCTCATTTTCTTTGGTCTTACCGTTAACTGTTTGCATGTTGTGTTAATAAAAAAAATACCTTTTTTCTGTAGCTGTGCCTAAATAATAAAATGAATCTTAAATATCTGAGCGCTCTGTGTCTGAAATGTTTTCACCACACTTGTATTTACATTGCAATTATTAGCTTGATTCTACTCATTTGAATTGGGTGATGGCACTTCTTTAAACGATAAGCGCCTTTGTTCCTCCTTCACTTACAAAAAAAAGGGTTAGGCTAGTAATGGAGAGGTTGCTTAGAAAATGCTAGGCCTATAGCTTGTAGACGTAGCTTTATAATATAGTATATGTAATATAATATGGGCAAATATTATACTCTTTATTAATACCGTTCTAATATTACAACACAAGAAGTTAACCTCAAACTCTTAATGAGACTGTCATCGCTTCTGTCACTAAATGTGAAATGTATGAAATCAATTTCACTGCTTGTGTCGTTGAATAAATTATGCAAACTTTCTAGCTCGCACAACTCATTTTCCATGTTGCTACAGTAAAGAATTCTATTGTAAAACAGTGCGCAAAACCTTTATTATGATCACAAATCACAGTTAGCACCCAAACAAACTACCGCAGCCTGCTTAAAGAATGACACAGCTGATCATTGGTCATAGTAAAAGCAGATAAAACCTTGTCAAACCAAAAAGTATAAATATCGTCTGTAGTGATAGAACCATGGCGCACTAACAGTTCGTTTATTTACCACTAGAATGCAGGCAGAGTCAGCTCGCAGAGTAGATCTAACTTAGTATAATAGTATGAACTCATAATCTCATTTTTCTCAAAAATGTCAGTTATAACCTTGTCAAACCAACGGAGCGAAATATCAAAAAACTTTCAGCGCAACATTTGAGTAGTCATTTGTAATGAAGGAAAACTTCTATGTGTTTAGCAAATATTCGCAAGCAAATTCAATTATTTCGTATACAAGTAATTCTTACAGAAAAACACAATTGCACATTGGTATAATGCGGTATAATATACTAAAACATAAATTAAAATTAACTTAAACGTTTTTTCGCACTGAAAAAACTACGATCACTTCTTATGGTGCTCATGATTAAATTAAAACACATATTAAAGTAAAATCTTATCTAAACTAACCTTGATACTTCTACAAATATAATAACACACGAACACTACTAGCACACAGAAACACAGCGTATTTATTGAGCAAACTCAGATGATTGACACGAATGCTTAGAACACTTGACAGGCAAAACTCAGGTAGCCGGCCGATCGGAGCATTTTCTCTATTTTTCGGCGCGTTTTCTTTGAATATAAACCTTAGTTCCAGAAAATATGGCTTATTCCCTTTGCAAATAAACGACAATTTCACCTGCGTAGACAGATAAGAAAATTGACTTTTGTCCCTCTAGATTACGAAAATATCACACTTTGCGACGCTTTAAAATTTGCCGAAAATTCAGCATACCAACATGATTAAATGAATTTATATAGCGCACAGTCATTGCCTTATTAGGGTGATGCTTCTCAATGCACGGTGTAACAACTTACCATGCATTCAGAATTTCTTTTACTGTGCCAGAAGATCATTGCTTTGCTGTTACCTCCTCCTCTGTCAAAATCCTCCTCAACTTCTTACTGTGAAACACACTGCAATTCCATAAGTTCTTCGGTGGTCAGTTCTTGGCTGTGCTCTTCCACAAGCTCATCTACATCCTTATTATTCACCTCCAGTACATGATCTTAGCCAAAGGCACAATCTCGTTGATTGCAGGCTCCACAGGTACTGTCCCAAACCCCTCAAAGTCGCATTCGACAACGCTCTCCGGTCAAAGCTTCTTCCAAATGGAAGTGAAGATTCTCATAGTAACCCTTTCTCACGCATTTTCGATCAGCTTGCAGCAAGCAACGATGAGGAAGTAACATTTCCCAAACTCTCTGAGAATAAAATTGTACCTAGTCATGCGAAACGTCGCTCGTTAGGCGAATCATTTTTTTTTTTTTTTACAATTTGTTTTGCTCGTTATGCGAACTACTCGTTATGAGAGGTGCTCGTTAAGAGAGGTTCCACTGAAAATCCGAACACTTGGCATGTGCTGCAGCCAGAGGTGGCCCGAGATAATTTTAACAACCGCGAAAGACAACAATTTGGCGCCCCCAACCAACGTAATTTTTAAATTCTATATTGCCTGTATTTTAAATGTCCTACAAAATTTTACTTAGAAATATGCATGCAAATATATTACCTGCAAATATGACTTAATAATGTTATGGGCAGAAGTTTTTAATTTCAGATATATTTAAGAATATAAAGAAGCCTTACAGAAACTAAAATATTGTATTGATCAAATACATTTTAAAAATATATGTTATTTTTACACATTATTATGAATTCTCTTCACCTAATCACTTTTCTTGCCTTTTTTGTCTGCAAAAACTTTCATAATATTCTCAATATCAATGTTCTGCAGAAGGTCCCGTTCAATTGATATGGTTGCCAAACCAACTAGTCGCTCCTACGACATGCTGGATCGCAGATATGTTTTTAACAGTTTCAGTTTTGAAAAACTTATTACGCCAATAGAAACAGTTACTGGTAGAGTCAGAAAAAACCACTGCGTTAGTTTTATAAGATACACATAATTCTTTAGTGGTTTTCTACTATTTTTTAATAAGATACGCCCTTTTTGCTTAGGAATAATGTCGAGCATGTCACAAACATATCTAAGTAGCAAAAATCTGAAAATTAAAAAAAAATTGAGATACGCCTTTTACGCTTAGGAGGGCAGTATATGCAATGTAAATTTTTGGGATAACCAAACCAGATAATTTTATTGATTTAAATTTAATATCTAAATAAGCAGTTTTTGAGCAACAAACAATATAACAAACTGAAATAAAACATTTCTTAGAGGGTAATCTTCAAAAAAATGTTTTAAATCTCGAGTATAAAAAATTGAAATTTAAAAGTAATTTCAAATAAAATGGTTAAAAAATTACAAAACGTTTTAACATAATTTAAATATTCTAATACAAAGTATCCCAGGACTGTTGACATGTGACCTATTGTTCTGTTAATAAATTTGAAAACATTAAAAATATTCCAAGAATAATGTTCTGAATTTAAACGACACTGGGTTTTAAGTTCAGTAAGTTCTAGAACACACTTCTTGTAAATCAAATGGAAGCCATGAAAATAATTTAAAAATAATAATAATATCGGAGGCTTCCCCGAAGTTGCAGGGCCCATAGGCAGTTGCCTATTTGGTAATCCGGCCCTGACCATACACCTTGCTTATCGATGTGAAACCTGGATTTATTACTATTTTTTTAGCCGTGTAACAATTTTTTTAAAAAATCACAAACTTATCAAGGAAAAAAAAAAATTTCTGTGAAAATAATAGTTTGTAATTTTACAAGTTTCCCTCTAATGTTTAGCACTTTCTGATTATTGGCAAAATGTATGTATTTGTACAAATTTGATTTTTGAAGAAACAGTTTGAATATTATTATTTCAAGAGTAATGCTTATGTTAAAATCCAAAAGACCTTATCACTCTCAGTACTGTTGGCTATATTTTCGGTTTGCAAACTAGTTTTGGCGTCTTCTTTATTGCTAGATTCTTCGCAGTCATTTAAGACGTTCAAATGTCCTACTGCTTCTGGTTTAAGTAATTGTAACTTTGCTTGATCTCCCACTTGGTCCTTATAAACGAGTTAACTTGTTAAATAGTGCTTATCTAGCTTACAAAAATCATATGAGTTAAGTTCTTTTGAATAATCATACAGAAAGTGTACAAAAACTTTCCAACGAAACCAACACAACTTTTGATATAATTAACCTATTGCGCACTTTTAAGCTTTCTGCGCAATAATATATAAATATAATTTCTAACTAAAATTTTATATATGGGATTTTAATATATAGAATTTTTGTACAATTTACAATATTAGTATTGTCAATATCAAAAAAATAGATTCTGATAGATACAAATAACATACTAGGATGATAATAGCAAAATAACCTGCGGTGTTGAATCCACAGGAACTTTTTGTTATTGGTTCGAACAATAAGTTACATTGTCGTTCTCAAAGTATTTTGAAGTTAACTTCAAACACAGGTCTTCGGCCTTCAACTGTTGTTGACAGACATTCTCTGCATTCAATATTTTCAATTTTGATGAATTTTTTCATAATAGACTCCTGCTTTTCGTTCTCTGCTGCTATCCATGCCTTTCTTTTCCTATAAAACATACCTGATTTTTTTCTTTTTTCAAACATTTTAGCAAAATACACAGCACTTATAAGTATAAAATTATCACAATTTAAATTTTCTGTTCAGAATAAAAATAAATCGTGACATTCACCGGTAAACGTTTCGTCAAAGTAAGAATCCTATGAGAAATGGTGTAGGACAGGGGAAAAGTTACATTTTCAACCGGTTTAATATTTTCTCGGCTTACTATGCCATAAAACTGAAATACAGTAGTCGATTAGAGGGAACGAGCTTCTCGGACCAAAGGAAAAACCACGAAATGAGAAAGGGGGAGTGTGGGTGGCAGTCATTGTATGGAAATTAAGGCAGGGAGGTCTCGTTTTGAAAGCTGGGTGAGGAGGGGCCACAGTAGACCGGACCTCACCTATAGTCAATCCGATCCCCCTAGGATCGGGTTACCCGTGGGTGCAGTCTGCTTTGTCCGACCTGTGAATGACCCACCAAATTTTATGTCCTTATGTTCGTGGAACAGATTTTGAGACCACTCCAGGGTCTAGAGGCTTGAGCCGAGCGCCTGTACAAAAACTGGACAGGGGAAGCCAAAATGAAAGGAAAATTTTTTGCCGTTTCCGCCAGAGCTCTCATGTCACTTAAACCATTTTTTTTTCTCCTCTTTACATTCCAGCTATGGCGCCACCCGGAATTTGGCGCCACGGGCAGTTGCCCGGTTTCCCCGGGCCTCGAGCCGTCTCTGGCTGCAGCAACGGGAGAGAGCAATTGCCTTTGCTTCTAGAAAAACCTGAACATTTGAAAAGCCTATTTACAGGGAAAATTTGAGTGACTTAATTCAACAAGAAGGAATTCAAAGAAAATTTATGTTTGTTTGAGAAAGTTAGTGGCAATATTTGTAGAACCAGCGGGAATGATCTCCCCTAAACTTTCTCGTATACTTCCCCCAAAAGGTGCTGTTTCCTCTCCAACCGCGTAGATAAAAAAAATTTCGAATCTACTGTAACCCAGAATCCAATGGCTATCAGAAGGTTTTTCTTTGTAGATTATAGTGATTGTAAATTATTTAGGTAAAGAATCAAATTCAAAGTGATGCGTACCGAATAAAACGCATGTATCACACATTTCCACTCTTGCCGGCTCAAGAACAAAGTGACATAATCCTTCCGCGTGCACAGAGATTTCTACCAGTACGCATGCGTATGGAGAATCGGATTAGAAAAATTAATTATGCAATTTGGACGCCTTTTTTCAACCGATTGAAACGATATTTGGGCACAGATCTATAATTAATGTTAGCAACCGTCATACCAATTTTTATTTATCTAAGCCAAAGGGTTTAGGAGATATAATTTTTTCAAGTATGCGATTATACAGTTCGACAGACCATCAACCACCCGACGGATTTGGTTCAAAATTTGATACGGACCTACAGTCATGATGATAAAACTGTGTACCAAATTTTATCTATCTAGCTATTCAAGTTTTTAAGTTATAGTGTTCACATGACAGCGGACAGACAGACTTCCCGTGGACGGATTTTGTCCAAAATTTGATAGAAACCTACAAATTATGTGTAAAGATCGCATACCAAATTTCATCCCCGTAGCTCTATTAGTTTTTGAGTTACCGTGTTCACAGACAGGGATATATCCCCCCCACACACACACACACATCACAGTTAAAACTTTCCTTATTTTGTTTTAAAATCTTTGGACACAAAGTAAGTTATTATTTTTCAACAAACATTGACTGTTTTTTTGGGTTTAATTTTAATTTTGTTTATGAAGTTAAGATTTAAACATTAAGAAAAAGGCGATATGTAGTTTTCTTTAAAGTGCGAGTTCTATATTTAGTAAAAGTTGGGATGGAGAATTTTTCAAAAGCAATATTTTTTTATAAAAAGACCTAGTTAGTTTTTTTCAGATTATCATTGACTTATTAAATTAATAAAAAGAAGGACGGTCTAAGAGATGTTATTCAAAATCGGATATTTTTTACAAGAGAGACAAAGAATCAAAACCAGATATATACAACTGTATCCGGGTCGTGGTATGTAAGTGTGCCGTATCAACTTTACAGCAAACTTGTTTTGCAATCGTGTTGTGTAAGTGTGTCGTATCAACTTCATAGCAAACTTGTTTTGCAAGTGGGTTGGTAGATTATGCTATGTCACTTTGCCAGTATTTAGCTGCAAACTTGTCGCGTCAAGTTTGTCATGACAAGATAATATCCAGAAAAAATCACACCTGCTGCAAATGTGCGTGCTATCTGAGTTTTTTCTTCGTCATTGTGTCATGTTGTCAAATTTGCCGAATCAACTTCGCGGCAAACTTATTTTGCAAGGAAGGTGGTCGATTAGGCTATGTTACTTTGCAGGAGTTTCGCTGCAAATTTCTCACGTCAAGTTTGCCATAACAAGATAATATCAAGAAAAAATCAAATTTGCTGCACATGTGCATGCTATCTGGAGTCGTAATACTTTTTAAAAATTGATTTTGAATTAATTATTTTTTTCATGAGTTCAAAGATTTTCTTTGCAGATCAGCGGAAACAGGAGGAAATATTTCTTCTAGGGATGGCCGATAAAAATGGCAGAAGAATGCCAAATTTACCAAAAAATAAGGCCAAAATATGATTATCTGGTAAAGTATTCATTGAAAACTTTTTTCGGTAAAACATTATTAAAAATGGGATTTCTCTTTCGCAAAAACGAGATCCACTAGACTGGCATAGTTATTTCTGACTCTAATACTAATAAATGGAAGTTTGTCTCTCTGTTGGCGATATACAGAATACTGCAGATAGATCGCTGAGCTTATACCCCCCAGATACCAATTTTAGTTTGCAGCAAAGTTGCAGCAATCTCTCTGCAAATCTGCAAACTTGCAGCAAGTTTGACACGGCAAGACCCAGGTGGCACAAAATATTGTCTAATATCATAAAATGCGCGAAAGTAATATTGCACAATATTTTTCCCAATATTGAAACAGTGTAAAACGTAAGACTTTTTCAATATTGTACAATGTTTTTTCATAATATTGGATAATGTCATATAATACTGTATATTATGCCATATTAAATAATATTGCACTATACTGAATAATATTATATAATATTGAATAATATAACAATATACTGAATATTTTAAAAATACATTTTAGAAGCATGGAAAAATATTAATCACTTAATTTCTAACACTTTGTGAATTTTTTAACAATTTTACTTACAGCGAGCTTTAAACCCGGGATCTTTTGCTTACCAAACCTGCACCTTACCACTGGACCACCGAGACTCGCAGAGGAAAGCCTAAATGATGATAATAAAATGTAGTTACAGAGTTCGGATCTCTACGAAATTTCATGTACATTCAAAATTAATTCTGAATAATCTTTTTAATTAAATTACTTTTTGTCGTTACAATTTCGAGTTCAGAATGAAATTTGAAGTCAAAGATGAAGCAAATTTAGCTCTTATATCTAAGTTTGGTAATTTAATAAATTAAGGCAATAAGGTTTAAAAGTATTTATAATAATATATTTGAAAGGTTTTTAAATTAGATTGAAATTTATTTATTCCTCATTCAATGTATTACGAGACATCTTTAACATTTATAATTTCTGTTGGCTTTTTGATTGACATTCATAATACTTCGTCAAAGACTAACAAGCATTTATTAGAACATTAAAAAAACAACTATTACATTCCGTATCTGCTTACATCGTAACTTCATTCAACGTACTCATACTCATCTCGTCTCATCTCTCATTTTAAATCAAATTCAAAGTAGGTGAACATCTGACTGTTGCCACTTATCTGATATCACACATTGTTATGACAATAAATAAATTGAAGTCATGCTTTTGTCAGGCAATAATATTAAATATGCTTTCATTCGACCATCCTGACTTTTCAATTGACCTCAATTGAACCAAATTTTAGCTTACATTCAATAATATCAACACAAAAAGAAAATACATTCGTAAAAGATAAAATGAATGAAATATAAAATTTTAAAAAAGTTATATCCGTACGGCATAAAATCTCCATAACGCACTGGTTTACGTACAGTTCGTTAGGATCTTTGCATTCCAGGTTCATCATCAGAATTTTCACTAGAGTCATTAACGTCTTCATTCCAGCTTCTCCAGGCTTTTAACTGACTGACGTGAGCCATTGTAGCATGAAGACGGCCATTACTAAGTTCTAGTTGTGAGATTCTATATGTATCACTAGTGAGTATTTCTGTGACAACCATGGGTCCTCGGTATCGTGGTTGAGTTTTTGTTGACTCACCTGTCGCCTTAGGATGTCTTCTAACTACCCCGATTCCTCCGTTCCGAAACGATAATTTACCCAACTTCTCTTTGTCGTAATATGCATTCATTTTCACTAAAGAATCGTTGTTGCTTTTCAAGTTCTCAACATGCTTTTTATTTTCTTGGATTTGAAGAAGCGACAAGCGTCGCTCTTTCATAAAGTTCTTAATATCTCCTTGTAGAAGTCGTATTTAATTCTTTACCATTTTAAGATCATCCGCCAAATTGCCCATCATCTTTTGCTGGGAAGAGTCTTTAATCTGCAAACTTTCACTCTCTAACTGAGCTGTTTCAAGACGTTTAAGACAGACTGGATTTACTTTTTCATCAATCGGAACGTTTTTGAATAGTTTATCTTCCCGGTATCCAATATGAACTCTTTTTCCTATTTTTGCATAAGCAATATGAGGAAGATAAAGGCATGTCCGTCCGATGATAAGATCAACTGACTGCGCATCGTCAGGAACAACGTATATGCTTATGCTTTCGGCCTTTATATTATCAACTTCAATATCGGCTTTAATTCTTCCAATAGGCGTTAATGCAGGCATCTTTTGATTTCCAAAACCTTATATTTTATTGACTGCAAGTTCAAGTTTCAGTTTAAGTTTCTGAGCAACTGAAATCTTCAAGAGACAACATGAACTCCCTGTATCAATTAAAGCTTGCACGTTATCACAATTATCAAGTTTTGCTTTCTTCAAATATCAATTACTCTTTCTAACTTTTCGCCAACTTGTCTAACAGATAAGCTTTCATCACTTGAATGATTACTTTCCTTGGCGACACAGTTTATAGCTTTAAGGCCTGTTTCATTACATTCTCGGCATGTTAAAACTGATTTTGGCAGCGAACAGTTCCTTGAAATGTGCCCAAAATTAGAACAGTTGAAGCATTTTGGCTCACTCCTCTCATTATGTGTAATACCGTACAGCTTTTTCTTTTCGTTGGTTGTAATAGCGGGACCATCTTTAAAGGAGTTCCGTTTGTCGTAATGCCCTTCCTTACGCGGTTGTTTACTCCTGAAAATTGACCTCATGGTATCATAATCGTCCAGTTTTTCAACTAAATCATCTGGCGAATTCAGCTTAGACCAGTCAACTATAAAATGATCTTTTATTTCTTGAGACACTTTACGTTTAATCTGATCCGTTATGATAAGGTCGCTCAACTTTTCAAAACTATCTGCTGTAACTCCATTCACCCATTCATTAAAAAAACTTCTTAACCCTCTGAACGCCGCAAACGGTTTTCTACGTTAAGCAAATCTACTCCGACTTCCGCAGAACCGTGTTATTTCTTCTCTTTCGGTCGCCTTGAAGATGAGAACAACCGGCTTTTTCCTGGTTTGAATTTTGCAGTCGTAAGCGGCAAATACATGTTTTCTCGCCTCTGCTTTCCCCTCCATTGATGACTTGGTTGACAGTGACAGATTCGTGGTGATAAGCTTTACAATAGACTTGCTCGCATGTGGTAGGGAGGAACGTTTGCAGCAACAATTGAATTCCTTATCGTTAAAATGAATAGCAAGGTAGGGAAGTTTCAATGCAGCTTTTCGGAAACTTGTGGAAGAAAATCTTTCTCAGATTCTTATTATGGCGTAGAAATGCTTATAAGCTTTTCTTTTCACAAACAAAAAAAAATGCTTGTGAAGAGATGCCCCTGAATGAACCTCTAAATTGATTATCTTAGCAATTTTAGAAAACATTCCGCATAACACCTTGAAAAGGTGTTTATCCCTGAAATCGCATGAATAATTTGAAATAAGTAACAGATTTCTGTTATTTTTTTATTTTGCCAATTTTGTAAAGAAAGGACTATGTAGAAAAAAATGTAATAAGTTTTGAATGGGTTTCTAATCCTATTTTTTAGAAATAGAACTAGAAACCCAAATATAATTTCTTATTCAGAATAAATAATTTATTGCATTTTGTTATTTATTATATTGCACAAATTGGTATATTAAGGAATACATGAAAATGATACATAATTAAAATATTTTTAAAAAGTTAACATTTCAATCACATTTAGAACTGTTCACAATTCAAATAATAAAAATAATTGCTTCATGAACTCATAAAATACAATTTGGACTGCGACTTGCTAGAATAAGGTAACAAACAATATGCAATTTTTGTTTCATTTTCTTACATTCATTATAGCAAATTCGTTGATAATATAATCACAATTTAATTTTATAGCTCATTCGGATTTGATAAATATCATGTCTAAGAAATTGAATCGTTCTTAACAAATTCTAGAACTCGAGTAATTTTTTTTATTATTTTTAATCATGAGAAAGATATTTCTGCAGAAACATTTGTAATTGGTAATGTTAATGTATTTTTCGGAACAGTCACAAAATTTGAATACAATTTAAATAAATTATTTTTAAATAAATATTGTATTACTGAGTCCCTGAATGGTAAAACTCGATGACAAATTTCGATTTTATTCAATAAATCAATATCGCATTACAACAGACAGTTTGTGAATATTATCCTAATTAGATAAAAATCCATATGCCACTTTTGGCTCATAATAAATTTCGATCTTTTCTGAAAAGAAAAAAAATGGCACTATTCATTATGACTAGAAAATAGATAATTGGCAGGTGAAATAGACTGATCGGTTGCTTCAAAGACAAAATTTCTTTTTTTCCTCGTTCAGTTCTTTAATTCTTAAATTCAGGTGTCGCCTTCAACTAACTACTCAACTATTTTCTTTGCAGTTGTTAAAAGTAGATAGTATGAATTCTGATTCACGATATTTTACAAAATGATATTTCACGATATTTTTAGTCAACATCATTTTCCTGTCAAGTCTTTTGCCGTTTCAACACAAATCTTTTTTGCAAACAGGCCCGGATTATCGAATAAGTAAAGTAGGTAACTGCCTAGGGACACAATATCTTTGGAGGCTTCCAATGCCTTATAATATTTTTATGCATTATTTTCAAGGTAATTTAATTTAGTGTTTTCATTTAATTTACAAGAGCCGTATACTGGAACTTATTTAAATTGAAATCAAGTATTGTTTCAACTTCAGAACATTATTCATAGGGTTTTTTCTCGTGTTTTTAATTTAGCGAGAAGATCAGTATGATCCATTTTATTTTACCGTTTTTCTGGCTCCAATGGTTTTCCTGGTTCCTCCTTGGTTTTCAATCTGAGTAAGAAAGAAATTGAAACTTGTATTGCCTATAGGCCCATTTAGGACTTAAATCGGCCCTGCTTGTATATGTGCTTTCAGAGTCACCTACATCTTAAACTAACAAACAATTGTTCTTGATGGCTCAAGCCTGGAGTGCAATCTAACAAAATTGTGAAATGCTTAGCTTTCTTAACAAAATTTATTGTTTCCTTTTTAACTACATATAAAAAATAGCCACTTTATAAAATTATAGCCACTATTCATACACAAA
>BGPR01000126.1:1116515-1154374 GCA_013235015.1 Araneus ventricosus
GAAAGCAGCCTGAAGCTCACTACGAAAACGAACTGCAGTAAATTATTGTGCAAATTAAATAGCGTTTGAAATATAGGAATGGCATCTCCGCACGCATCCGCTGAGTTGCCTAGAATCGTTAGGATAGATTTTCGTAATACATCGTCGATTCGATCGACATGATTTATTTTAACTAGTTTTTCGGAGTCATTATTTTTTGAGTTGAGAATATGATTTGAAGTCAAAGAGAATTATTGTTATACATGTTTACTAATTAGTTAAAAAATATGAAATTAGACTGTATATTTAATGGGACAAATGTTCAGTTATTTGTTCGGTCAGTTAATTTATCTTTTATTTATTGGTTTAAAACGCTTACAACATTAAATAGTAGGGTTTTCTTATGAGAGTGATATATTTAGTAAAGATGGAAAATGTCAAAAAAAATTTTTTACTGTTTTCACGGTATCTGATTTGTGAATTAATAAAAGAATTACGAGTCTAGAGATGCTATTAAAATCGGACTGTTTTAAACAACAGACAAAGATAATTATCTGTAGCTATGCGAGGAAGCTTGTTTTGCAAATTGCAGTTAAAAGAGCAAGGGAAGTATTTTATCAACAAGAACTTGGTTACAATTGATTCAAGTTTGAGTCACCTTTGCCATGACAAGTCAAAATCAAACTTGCTGCAAACTTACGTGCTATCTGGGAGGGGTCGAGATCTGGGAGGTGTCAAAAATTAATGAAATCAAGAAAAGTTAAAATAACCGTATACGAATCGAATCGAACGATGTGTTAAGGAAATCTATCTTCTCTCCAGAGTTCAGCTGGCTCAATATTGCGTCTCCGCTTGGAAGCGAGAGGTCGCGAGTTCTATCCTGCGTCTTGTACTCTCATTTTTTGCTATAATTTGAATGAGTTGACGGAAGCTTCCCAGATAGCACGTAAGTTTGCAGAAGTTTACTTTGACTTGTCATGGCAAAATTTGAGCGTCAAACTTAATGAACTTGAGCAGTCTGATGTGACAAGTAGTCACCCTTTGTAAATCGAACTTGCAGCAAGTATGCAAAACAAGCTTCCTGCAAAGATAGCACAATAAAGAGATATTTTTGTCTCATTAAAAACATCCGATTTTAATAGCATCTCCTAGACCGTAATTCTTTTATTAATTCAATAAATCAATGATAATTTAGAAAAAATGGTATAAAAAAAATTGTTGAAGCATTTTCCATCTTTTACTAAATAATCTTCACTTTAAAGAAAACTATATCGCCTTTTCTTTTTTATTTTTTTGAAATTTTAAGCGTTTATAAACAAAATTATCTAAAAAATGTCGGTGTTTGTTGAAAAATAATAACTAGACATTTTGTCCCATTTTAGAATTACTTTTGAACTCTAATTTCATATAATTTATTCTACTAGCAAAACGTGGTTATAGCGAAAATCGCTCTCTTTGACTCAAATCGTATTCTCAACCAAAAAATAATGAAACCAGAAAATAGTTTAAAATAAATCGTCATGAACGCATCGAACGATGTTTTAGCGAAATCATCCCTCCTCCTCAGAGGCAGCTTGGTTAACGGTTAGCGTCCCCGCCGAACCGGGAGGTCATGAGTCCTGGGTTGTGTTTCGTACTCTCTTTGCTTTAATTTGTGAGGTAACGGCAAGTTTGTTGCAAGTCTTGTTTCATGGTGACTTGGAGCTTGTAACTTGCTGCAAGTTTACGCAAGCTTGCACACTTGTCATGATTGAAATTTGTGGCAAACTTGCACTCTTGTCATGACAAATTTGTGGCGTTTTGTCTGCAAACTAAAATTGCTATCTGCTGTGTCTGTTCCCATGGTGACTCGAAGCTTCGTTAACTCATTGAAGCTTGCTCTGTCATGACAGTTTGGGGCTTGCACTTGTCAGCGACAAATTTGTGGCAAGTTTGTAAACAAAATTGCTGTCTAGCTACTTTTTGTGAGAAAAGTCATTTCAGTTTAGCTGCCTGAAACTAAGAATTTAAAAAAAACAATAATGTCCGGGAAAACTAGCTAATTTTGTAACTAAATTTTAAAATTTTGTTGTGTACTTCCTGCAATCCGGGGTATTTTTAAATGTCTATAAATATTTTGCTCCCTCACTTTTGTCTGTACCCTCCGAATCGCCGCCACTGGAATGTGAAACGGAAACAAAAACTATCGTTCAACTAACAGTTATAACAAGTTACAGGTAAAAGTGCACTCACAAGTACAAGACACCTAGTTTAATAAGAATTAATACAAAATAAAAGCTCCATAGATATGAGACAATTCACACCACAGTCCACAACACAGTTCTCTGTGGTCCGCAACAGCTCATCCGCTCCGGAAGTCTTCATTTTTTATTGTATGCTCTTGGATAGAGAGTAACAATATTTTCAACCAATCAGAGAGACGATGCCGGTATATTTGGCATTCAAAGCCAAGATGGCTCACAGTATAAATATGACCGAGCGTGGTTGTACATCCGGGAGACATTTATTCATAAATAATGAGTATTTAATAATTAATTCATATGCAATTTATCAATTACCTTTAGATACTGGTTAGTAATTGTTGATTCTGTAGTGAAAAACATAGGAAAATTCAGAAAAACGCGAAATTCATGCGTTGATTGCACTGTCTGAGGTGAGCGATTTCAGTATTATATATCGTTTTAAAGCACTTATTTGAATTATTTCAAATCTCAATTATTTATTTACGTCGTAATGATGAAATTAGCGTGTGGAAAAGTGTGAGATCGATGTGCGACTAAAGTGGATGATGTTTTGTTTACATAACAAAGATTCTAATGGTTTGACCTGGCTGTTTGTTTTAGTTCACACAAATAGCCAACATCCTCATCAGCTTCTGGTTTGAAGATACATTTTTTTTTTTTTTACAATTCACTGCATAGCAATCATTGAAACTATCATATTCTTGACTAGTGATGACATCCAGGTAACTGTTTTTTTTAAAATTGAATTTATTTTATTTTTTATATTATAACAATTTTCAGTTTAATTTTGGATGGAAATAATACTATTACTTAATTAAAATGATAGTCTCTCCCAAGATACTTTAATGATAAATTGAATTTGAAAGTTAATAAACACAAGTTAATTCAAGTCATTTCATTAATGCTGTCCAGTTGTGATCTGTACTATAGATTGAACATAGAATTATAATAGTGTAACTGACATTAGTCGCCTATAAAATTGATCATGTTAAACTGTGAGCAAAATCTTAGGTCTTGTATTTAGAAGTTTAGCTGCTGAAAGATATTAACATCAGCATTACTTTACTTGAATTTAAATGAGTTTTTTTATTTCAAATTTGTTAACTATTTTGCTTCTAAATTAATTCAAAACTTTATAATGGTATTTTCGTCTTTCTTTTTT
Source organism: Araneus ventricosus (assembly GCA_013235015.1). NCBI lineage: Eukaryota > Metazoa > Arthropoda > Arachnida > Araneae > Araneidae > Araneus > Araneus ventricosus. Next base: position 1,119,900 of record BGPR01000126.1, read on the forward strand.
TTATTCATTTGAATTATATAAGTTTGTATCAAATGGGCTTATGCAATTAAAGTTGATACTAATACTTGTTTTGAAAATAATTATTTTCAATTGAATATTCTTTCATAAAAAAGTTGCAGCAATATTTCAGTGTCCATCGTTTCTATTTAGTCTTGCATAAAATTTATTAAATTTTTTGCTGTATTTTTTTATATGTTATATGTTATATTCTTATAGATCTTGAAATAATTTATTTTTATTGACATTTTTATTAATTAAAAGTCCTTTCATATATTCATCAAATTGAAGTGCGAAATATATATACGATATAGAGCAATTTAGAAAATCGCTTAAGTGTCTTGATTTGACAAATGAGTAAGAATGTATTAATTCATTCTCAGAATAGGAAGTATTGCATCCATTCAAAATGACTACGTTGAATTAAAAATATATATACTCATTTGTGATAATAAGTGATAAAATAATTGGTGTAATTTATTGTAATAGTCAGTTAAATTTTTTAATTGTCTGCAGGTATATAAACAGGGAACAATTTTTTTTTATGGATTTCATTTTTCTTTTGTAAACTGTGAAAAGTGTATGGCTTGCAGTGGGAATACTGAATTGACTGCAATCCATAACACCTTTTAAAACAATAATGAATTATGGAATAATATATTCCTTTTTTTTTTTTTGGAATGTTTTATAGTATATAAAGAAAGAAGATGCTGAAACTGTTTCCATTTTTTGTTGAGATTTTTTATATTAATCATCATGAACATTTCTTCTGAACAAATTGGTACTATAGTTGCCAGAATTTACTTCTTGTTTTAAAGCTGTATAGATTTGTAGATAAAAATAATAAGCTAACTTTTAGATCATTGTATTACAAATCAAGCAAAAATTCATGTGAACAATCAACATTACTGATTTTATTTATAACTAAAGTCAATACATTCCATACCCAATGTAAAATGTGAATTTTAGAAACTGGTTTATGCCATTGTGGGGAAATAAACAAATTTAATATTTTACCTTCTAAAATATTATATATGAAATATCAAAATGTGATGCCAGTTCTTCCTGACAAGTTCCCTCCTTAAAATTGATATCTGTAAGTTTCGTCCTTTTTTATATTGAATTTATGTCTAAATGCTAGAAAAAAAATCTTTAATCTTACCATATGTTTATTATTTTATTTATAAAATTTGTTTAAATGCATTTTATGTTAAAGTAACTACACACTTTTAATTTCAGTGTTCCAGAAAGGTTTTCAAACTTTTTTTTCCCTAAATCCTAGACCTATTAATTAACTTTTGAAAGAATTTTGTTTGATTTGATGCTTTAGAGAAAAGGGAAGCAAATTTGTGTAAAAAAAGGATAAAAAAAGTAGCATTTATGTTATTTTATAATAAAATAAAATTCAAGTGCAATAAATAACTGAACAAATTGTAAATTAGATGTAAAACTAATGAATTCTCTTTGGAAACTCTATTTCAATTACACCATTAAAAAAAATGAGAGATTTTTCTGGAATAAAATTTTGTAGGTATTATCAACTGTAATGTTCAAAGGTTAAATTTAAAGAGAAAAGCTTGCTTGTTTTGATATCTCTTTGTATTTCTAAATTTATTACATTGTGAAATTAAGAGGAATGTAAAATCATTATTCCTTTTCATGAAACTCTGATTTTACATTATCATAATACCCCCACCTTCCTTTTTACCTTACTAAAAATTGTAATTTTTAAATTGTGAAATCTATCCGATAAATGAATGCACATACAGTTTTAGTTCCGAGAGATAGTTCAAACAGTTTTTCCTTGAAATTTGTATTTTATTAGAGGATGGAACCTGCTGGGTCATCAAAAACCTAAAATTCTCATTTTATTCTGACCCAACCAAAACCTTTTAAACTTTTCTCTCTCTTAACCCATTTGTACAAAATAATGAGTTTAGTCAGGCTTGTGGTTGTATTTTTATGGCCATAATCAGACATGACACATTTCCGTGGAAACGCGGATTTCCGCTTTTTCGGCATCGAATTTAATCATTCTTGGGATCGATGCAAATCTGCATTAAAATTTTTGTTAATATGCTGGGGGGGGGGGGGGAGTCCCGCAAACAAAAACTATGCGCCATGTGAAAGTTTTGCGAATGGCTCTAAGGCAAAAGAGTTTCCGAATTCATATGATATTGAGTAATCCTGCCGAAAGTTATGTAATGTCCGAGTTATGTATCGGCGTTTTGACGCCCTTTGGAGTCAAAGTTTAGCATTGGGAGGAATGCCTGAAAAAGTTTGTATTTTTTTCTTTCTCGTTTCATCCAATTGTCTTTCATTTCATCCAATCAGAATTCATTCCAAATTTTGATTGGATGAAAGAAAATCATCCACGAATTTCTTCCGATCCGAATTTCGTGAGAAAAAAAAGATCGCTAGCTCTCCGTGAAGGAAGCCATTTTATTTTCGCGTTCTTTTTAACATTCTTTTCTTCGTTTCTGTTAGTTATTTCAATTTTATTTTTGTTAGTTTTCGTTCCCTAACGTTTGGCTATCAACACAGGCATAACACATTTCAACTTTTTCGGCATCGAATTTTGTCATTCTTAGGATCGATGTAAATCTGCATTAAAATTTTTGGTAATGCGTTGGGGGGCGAGGGGGTTGTGCACACAAAAGACGTGAATAGCACGCAAACAAAAACTGCGCGCCTTGTGCACATTCAAAATAATGTCAGATTTGATAGATTAAAGATCAGGAAGTCTTTGAAACATATTCTTCATTTTAGAGTGTTAAATACAAAATGATGAGCAAAGAGCAGTCTGCTGTCGAATATTTTAGAAAAAAATATTTTTGCGTGATGCTATTGATAGTAACATGTTCACAAATTTAAGGTCATCAGGCAAATGGTACTAAGAGGAATTTGATAGTAAGAAAATAGCAATGAGAAAAAAATAAAGAAAACCCCCCAATCCAAGAAAGATAGCAAACTTTAGAAAATGAAAAAAAATAGCAGACCGAAGCATAAAAGAAAATTTGAAATGTTAGCTCAAAAAATGAGAAACAAAAGTCTTAATAATTATGTATAATCAAAAAAAGTTTTTACATTGCCATATTTTTCAGTGAGATAATTTTAACTATAGTTTTTATTAAAAAAAAAAACTTTTTACGTAATTCATTTTTCATCCATTAATTTTCTTTTTATGCATTAATTTTCTTTTAAATAATAATTCTACAATATTCAGGGGTGAAAATCCTCCGCGGATCCGCGATTTTCCGCTTTTTTGTACATTTTGATTTAAACTGATAATTATGCAGAACTTTTTTGTGCCTTTTTCTTTTATAAAGTAAAATCTGATTTATATATTTTAGGTTTATTATATGTATTTTATAAAAATTGATAATATAAAACATTATTTATTAATTGTATCTATTTTAAGAAAGTAAAACATTTATTTTATAATGCCAAAGATAAATATTTGCTATTGAAAAAATTCATACATGGCTGTAAGCAAGACCATTTTTGTTTCATAATTTTGTGATGAGTAAATCATTCATTAATAAGTGTTTACTTATCTTTTCCTTAAAATATGTCGCTATTCACGTAAAAATGTAGCTACTCTCATGAATTTTCCTCATTTTTGTATCTTTGCTGTTTTCACCCCTGAATATTTTTAATATCTCAAACACTTTTTGTTTAAATTTATTCATTTATTGTTCAATTAATAATACTTATTTTACTTGTCGTTGTTTACGTTTGACATGATATCGTATTTGTGAAGTTCAGCTTTTTTTGTTCTAAGCCTGTGTCATGTCTGCATAATGCAAATTAGTGAATCGAACCTATGGCTATTTGTGCGTCAATAATATGCATAAATTTTTAATATTTTGGATTATTTCTATGCTGCATTGCCTATGTGCATTTTCTCCTTAAAATATCCACAGTGACTATAGCATGAATGGGTTAATTATCCTGGTTGGAATCCAGTGCATTTTTAATTGCTTCATGAAAATAATAAATGATGTGAAAGTTAAACTTAGTAAAAATATATAAAGTTTCATAATATTTAAATCATATATATTTAAGACTAGTTGTAATGCTCAGCGTTGCTCGGGGTTAAAACACTTTTATGTCTACTATTTTTAATGAAAAAAATATTTTTGCATAGTAAATTATAATATGAAAATTCTTTTATTGTCTGAAACGTTTTTACTTCAAATTTCATTCATAAATAGTGAAGTATAAGAGGGATTTTGACGAATGATTTGGGTCAATTAATTAAATAGTTAACTTTGTATTTATAAAAAGCATCAAAATAAATCAGATTAATAGTTGTTTCCGATATAAATTATGAATTGACTCAGGGTGTGTAGCGTCATGAAAAGTGCTTAAAAAGTGTTTAAATTTGAAAACCATTTTTAAGCACCTTAAAAGTGCTTAATTTTCTCCAGAAGTGGAAAGAAAATATTCTTCTTTTTTTTTTTAAATCAAAATAATAGTCATAAAGCTTTGTTTACCGAATGAAAACCGACGAAATGGAAGGATTTGGGGAAGGAATCCAGGATGTGATAGATCCAGAGGTGTCAACACATGTTAATACTCATATAACGCTTTTAGTCCAGTCAATGAAGACACAAAATGAGGATGAAAAAAACATTAATTCATATAGTTTTGAAAATTGGTACATATGTTCGTGAGGAGATCCTGATGAACATTCTAAAAATATCTGGTCTTGAGGGGGGAGGAGCTCCCTTCATCCACCCTTTTTAGTTTTTCTTGAATATCTCGAAAATTATTCAGTTTCCAATATACAATTGATTCAACAAATTAAAGAGCGTAAAATTCCCTACAAGTACATGCTTTTATTTTTCTTCTAGCTTTAATAGTTTCCAAGATAATGAGTCTCAAAGTTTGCCGCAATTTTAGATTTCATCCCTCCCCTTTTTAGTTTTTCTTGATACCTCGAAAACTATTAAAACTAGGAAGAAAAATAAAAGCATGCATTTGTAGGGAATTTTACGCTTGTTAAATCAAATGTGATTTGAAAAATTGAATAATTTTCGAGATATTCAAGAAAAACTAAAAAAGGGGGATGAAATCCGTGATGGCGGCAAACTTTGAGACCCATTATATCAGAAACTTTTAAAGCTAGAAGAGAAATAAAAGCATGTATTTGTAAGGAAATTTCGCTCTTCAATTTGTTAAATCAATTGTAATTTGAAAATTGAATAGTTTTTGAGATATTTAAAAAAAAAAAAAAAAACTAAAAAAGGGGATCAAATCCAAGCGCGAGCTCCCCCCATCAGGACTGGGGACTTTTAGTGTGTTTATTAGGAGCCCATCACAAACATGTGTACCAATTTTCAAAACTATATGATTTAATGTTTTTTAAAACCCTTCGCTGAATGGACTATTAATGACTTTATTATCCGCTCCCTCTTTCTTCAACAATGGGCACTGCTATATATTGAAATATTGGAATGGTTATCCCAAAAGGCAAATTAACTGGTAGTTTGTTAATTTTAAGAAATGTTTAAAAAGTTCACAGATTTTTATTGTTAATCTTATAAGAGTTGACTTCATTTTTGGTAATGACAGTTTACATTATCATATTTTTTGTCAAACCAAAAAGACATTCTTTATTTAACAATAGAAGACATTGTGTAAATACAGAAATAAATATTAAAATTAAAAAATTAAATATTTAAAATTTAAGAAATATATATTTTAAATTTTTCAATAAAAAATATGCAGTATTATAAAACCGAAAACATATGCGTAGAAAATACGTGGGTCTGCATATGCATGCATGTGCAAAAGTGCTTAATTTTTTTAGCTAAAGTGCTGAAAAAGTCCTTAAATGTGCTTAGATTTTGCAGCAGTTTCTCACTACGCACCCTGTTGACTGCTTTTAAACTTTTCTTTAGTATTCTTCCAGAATTTTGTTTATATGTTCTAGTAACAGCTCTTCATAAGTATTCTTGTTCTTTAACAATAAAAAATACATTGCTACAAATTGTGAATTTTATACCCAATTGAATTTTTTTTTTTAATTATTGAAATGAGAGCAACAATTTTGAACGCAAATGAAATTTGTGGCACTGAAAAGCTATTTTTTAAACTTTAAATAGCATAAATATAGTTATTATAACATAACACTTTCGAAATATATCACAAAAAACCCCACAAAATCTTGCTTAATTTTTAAGTTAAAAAATTAATTAACTTTTGGGCCTTTTAAAGTTGACAGTGATCTTTCACTTCTTTTTAAAATATTTACCGAAATAAAAAGAAATTTGTCCAAAGTCTCACTGTTGCTTAGCAACGGAGTATCATTAAATTTGCTTTATTTAAGAATCGTCTGCTGTAATAATTTATTTAAATTTTGAAAAATTAATAAAAGTTGAAGAAAACATTTCACAGATATAAAATTGGTATCATTGAAAAGGTAAAATTTTGAACTTTAAGATGGTATAAAAATATTTTTTGGGGGGGGGATAATTTGCTCTGAAGTTAAAATGGAAAAAGTTTCGGTTAATTTCTAATTAACTGACTGTTTAATTAACTTTCGGACTTCGAAAAGTTGACAATCTGCCTCTTGTCTTAAATAAGAAGTATGCAAAGTTTGTTTGAAATTGTTGCAATAGTTTAGGAGGAGATGTGGAATATACACACACACATACATACCCACAATTACTTTTATTTATATTAAGATTATTCAAATTAACTTTGAAGAAAAATTAAAAATTACACTGTTTTAAAGCTGTCCTTCTAATCTTAAACTCGTTAGATTTTTTTTTAACTCTTAAGCTGTTGGAGACCTGGAAGAATTAAAAGTTTGCCCTCCAACCTAACTGCATAGCAGTTTTGTATAGTTCAAGCTAACTAAACACATAATGATTACTTAGAAATAATCATACCTTCTTTACCTTGTTAGTAACAGAAAGCTTAACTGTCGGGTGTCGTAATTAACACTGATACTTTTTCCATTAGCTTGACAGCAGCCAAATTCTGCTCCAGATTCATTAAATGCAAACTTTATGAAATGATAAATTTTTCACAAATTTTTGAAATTTAATGTTGCTATACTTAGCATATTTCGAACACAATGATGGTTGCTATACTACTGAGTATGTGATATTTTGTGGCAGCAGTTATTAAACTACTAGAAAAGTACATTAATGATGCAGGCAAAGCTTATGATTCTTCTAATTTGACCTCAATTTTTAAGCCTTCACTTAATTTTTGTTTTCCTGCTTTACTACATATTAAGGCATAATATAATTCAGTGCTCAGCTGTAATTTTGTTGTTATTTTGCCTAACAGATTTCAAATTTACTTCAAAAATGCAGGAAAGAATGTGCATTATTATTCTTTTTTTGTAGTTGTTGTATACTTTATCATTTTGTTATTCCTTTTGCTGAATATGAAAGTATTATAGATTGGTGAAATCAAAGATTTATGTTTTTATTTTATGCACTAGATTGGATCGCCTGTTCCTTTTACTGGACTCTGGTTCTTCTCCCCTTACTCGAAAAGCTGCAGCTATACAGCTTGGAGAAGTTCAAAAACTTCATCCTCATGAACTACATAATTTGTTGGCTAAGGTAAAAAGATATGATTGCTTACTAAAATATACAAAATGTTTGGTACTTTTCCGTTAGCCGGACGCAAGCGAAAAATCGCCAAATAATGTAGAATTCCGCCAAATTTCTTACAACCATTCTCTTGGCGACTTGGCTAGTGTTTGGTTCACAATTGGCAACATTTGCGCCCGGCTAATGGAAAATCGCTTCACTCTTGCTGAATTGGCTGTTCACAATTAGCGACATTTGCCCCCGGCTAACGGAAAATCGCTTCGCTCTTGGTGACTTGGCTCATGTTTGGTTCACAATTGGCGACATTTGCGCCTGGCTAACGGAAAAGTACCAAATGTTTTACTATGTAATTTTCAGTTGGCTACTGAGTTCGTATCTGAAAGTGACTAACTAAATATAATTTACTTATTTGCCATATTATTGGATATTCTTAGTTAGTTTGACAAATGCATGGCAAATGTTCCAAAGACAACATCCAAATACAGCAAAGTTGCTGTATTTTATGAAGCTATGTAAATTTTGGTGGCTTCATTGCTGACAAAAAGTGGTATTTGTTAGGAATAAATTAAATCTCTCCTCTTTTTATCGGCAGCATCAGCAAGACTATAATTTTCGAATCTTGTTGGCTCTAGTTGGTCAGCATTGCGATCGACGCTAACTGGAATGATATGCTGATTCGAATCACTGATTGATCCCAATCGGCATGTCATTGAAGATGTAAATTTCTTAATCACCACACATATATAAAGGTGCGATGCTAGTTTTTTTGCTCGGTTACTGGCTCGTTGTGTTTTCTCTCGCTGGCCCTCTGGCTTTTACTTTCTCCTTCCGGAGAAGACGTCGAGATATGTGTGTGTGCCGCGACCTGTTGTGATATGTGTTAAGTATTGTTTTTATTATTGTCTATCTTGTGTTATGGCTACGAATGGTAACCATGTTGTGCTGTAATAAATGTCAAGTTAAAATTTAAACTGTCTCCATCGTCATTTGTGTGGATCTCTATCTTCATGAGAAATTAAATTTATCAATTTAGGTTAATTTTTCACAGGAGTATTTCATGTCAACTTTAATGCTCAGTGGGCCAAAAAGTAACAACTGTTTTTATTAATTTTTTTATGCTTTTATTGTTTATTAAACCAATTCTGCGAGTTCTTTTGGGCAGTGATATGAGTCTTCCTTCCAGAGGCGAGAGAGATATGGAAGGGAGATGAAACGTTAAATCGCTGTGATGGTAGTGAGAGAGCAGTTGCAATGTAAACTTGATATCTTTTTCTATAAATTGTGTATTAAAAGTATTCAAAAAGGCTATGAAGTTATATTCATTTCCATTCCTACTACTGGTAAACAGACTCTGGCTCCTAATTGGTTGAGCATTTTGGTGTGTCTTCCGGTGATGTCAGGCATTGTATTCCACATAATAATACCCAAGACACATGCGAGTTAGGTAGTTATTTAGTGAATCAAAGTTAGTCTGTCAATGCAGTTTCATACTACTGTCATTTCTCCTTACGGGATTAACCATAAATGCATGGATTGGGGATTGGTTTCTGTTCAGTTTGTGCCATAGCTTTTAGGAACTGAATTGGTACCCCCAGATGAATGGATGTTCATTAATTGGTTTTTCCTCCATGTTGCAGAGTCTTGATTTTGGGACAGATTTTGTTCCAATAAGATCCACATGTATTTTGGTCTGATGTGCATTATTTCTTCCTGAGTATTGTCCATGAATCAAAGTTACTATATCTATTCCCAGATAGCTGTTATGAAATATTAATCCTATATATTCAGATACTGATGCGAGACCTGTTTTTTAAAGGGTATATTCATATTTCAGTTCACGCTGTCTGCACCTTGACTGTAGTTTATCTTGTGCATTTATCTTGTTTTCTTTGCATCAAATCAAAATCATGTTTTCTTTAATCATTAAATGAATTTTATTGACTAGTATTATTTTTAGTTATTTAAATAACAGATGTGGTGTTAGAATACAACTTTATTGAATTGTATCCATTATTTTATTACAATTAATATACTTTTTAGGTTCGTCGTTATTTATACAGTTCTAACTGGGATACAAGGATAGCTGCTGGGCAGGCAGTTGAAGCTATCGTAAAAAATGTTCCAGAATGGAATGTTCAAAATATCAAACAAGGTAGGTATTTCAACTACATCTTTTCATATAAATTTTCTATTGGATGTCATCTTTTTCACTATTGGATTTATTGTACAAAATTAAAATTATTTTGTGTCTTAAACTGTTAAGAGACATTAGATTTTTTAAGATTACAATATTTTATTAGAAATTGTTAGTAATCTCTACTAATAATAAAGATGAAAGTTTTTGTGTCTGTCTGTTGGCGGTCTATAGAACGGACTTTTGAACCTAGAGCTACCAAATTTGGTACAGGTATACTTTGGAGGGTAGGAATGTGCACCTCGGGGCCATTTTTTTTTTTCAATTTTTTATTCAAATTTTAATTATTTAAAAATTAAGCAAATTTTGACCCTGTTCTTGGCCATATTTTCTTGAATAACTTCTGAAAGAACTATTGCAGGAAAATTATTTTTATACCACTTTAAGGTGCAAACAATTATCTTTCCAATGATATTAGTATAAGTTCTGTACGATCATTACTTTTAATTTTACAAGGTTTTAAATTGTCATTAACTGTGGTCAAGGTTGCTTAAGGGGACCATTTCTGTTTTTGACCAAAGGTAGGGCGGAAGCAGACAGGTCTTCTCTTTGAGCCTGGCTAGAGAGTAATTCGGTTGCCTCAGAGCCCGGGGTGGACACCCGCTAAGCAGTCATTTGTCAACAATGAAAGGGCAGCCATTGTTTTTCATTTGCAGTTAGAAGGAAAGGTTTTAAAAAGCTCATCTCGCAATCAATAGGAAAATAGCTGTTGAAGCAACAGAAATGATTTTCTGAATTAAATATAGAACCTTTTGATGATAAAGATAAATGGTTATATTTTAAATTCATTACAATTGATTAATTTCCGCCCAAATTTTTTTTGTACACTTCTTGCTTAATGCAGAAAAAATTATCCAAATATAATTACTTTCTAAATGACTGATTAAAATGTTGACATAAAATTGCCGATCAATACTTTTTATAGGTCATCGATAATGTAGTTTGCAATACCATTAAGAGAGCTGTTTTGTTTATAAGGAATAAGAAAGTACAATCAGATACAAAAAGAATGCGTGTTAAATGCCTATCTCAATTTGAAGTTAAAAATTACTTTGTTAAGGGAACCAGGAATATAAAATTATCCATAAGAGATTCATTTGAAATTATATTCTCAGTGAACAAGCTGGTTGACGAAGGCAGCTAGTTAAATAATAAAAATTGTGATTTGTATTGTGATAATGCCTTTTACCGGTGAAAGACAGCATTGCTTCTGAATTACAGTTTCCATTACTCTTATATAAGCAGTTAGTAGACAATTAGCCTTCTCGTTTTTATTTCAGCATTATTTTTATTTCGGATTTGCATAAAAAAGTATTGGAAATCTTAATATAGTAACCTTTGCATTTACAATGTTTATTTATGAGAAAATAAAATTATCATTTAATAGTCTTGAACTGTTTATCATTAATTTTGAATTAAAGATTAAAAATAAATGCCAATGTAGAAGGGAGGTCTTTGGAAGCACTTAGGCTTAGAGCCTTTCATCTTCTGTTTCAAGTGAAGTTGAATGTTTAGTGATACAGCAATTATAATGTAACTAAATTTAGTTAATTATAAGATTTACTAGAAAATCACCCTTCATGGTATGGCGGGTGCAAATTGCCTCTTCATTTGAGAGATTTCCCATCAAATTTGACGTGTTTAAATAATGTTTAGCATTGATTAAAAACAAATAAAATAAACTTATGTTTTTTGACAGGAAATATATATTTTTTTATTTACATATTTCCTTATTCAGAAAACCTCTTGGTAAAAAACATTCCATGTGAAGTATTTTTCGTTGATTAACAATTTTCCTTGTACTTCAGATGTCTAATCAAAACAAAGCACTTTTCTGCTTGTCAAACGCTGCCAAAAAATATCATCAAATTATACCATCACAATTGCAATAAATAATCAGATGCATCGTGGCATCCAAACTATATTATGCACATGATATACCACTGACGTGATTTACTACTTTCTATTAAAAAACGGAAATTAATTTTAAATATATGATTAATATAATTTAAAATTTCTAGGGAACTATTAATCATAGCGAGGTAAATTTTATATCAATCAATAGCAAATTTTATTTCACTATTTCAGAGCTATTCAATTTGAAATTAGAACAGCAATTACTTTTTTAACTTTAAAATTACTGAAATTTAGGTGGTCTTACAAGGAAATAATGCTGTTTAATGTCTCGCAGAGTGCTATTTTGCGAATTTTATAGTTGGAGCGTTACTGGATCTGTGAGAGACGGATCTGGGCTATTGTATATGTCATCATGCTATTTAAAAAACATTTGACTTTTACCTAGTGGTAAAAGTCAAATTCACTCAGTCAAGACTATAAATAACCAAATGCTGTAGATTGTATGAATTGCAATAGTTTTAACAGTTTATTAACTTGTGAACATTATGATTTGTTATTAATGCAAAATGTCTTAAAAAATTTGCTGCATGAAAACTGCTACTGGTGTTTAATGAAGGAATTGTATAGTTCATTACTGGTGATTTCTCATATTTTTTATTATTTATATAACTTGGTCATGATTTTTACTGTTTTATACTTTCAGAAAAAGCTTCAACTGCCTTGAGTGATTTATCATTAACTGGTCGGATGAAATTTTCAGAGTTTGATGTTAATAAAGTGATACAAAATGGTAGCAATTTGCTTGCTTGTGAAAGTACAAAAATTGATATCGATGACCAATCAGGTAATTAATGAATAAATATAAATACATAAAAATAAACATTTAATTCTTAATATTATTTAGGACAAATGTTCCTCTTTTATGTTTTATAAAATTATTGATAGTTTGATTGATTAACTAAAGATATATATTTATAATGAATACATCTTTATGAAAATTAGCTATATACTTTGTTTTACGTAGAATCTTTGTAAATTAGATAGTCATTTAATTTTAGTTAGGAATCTAATATTTTAATTCTATTTTTATACTTTATGTATTTATTTTGCCTAAATGTAGCTCTTTTTCTGATGAATCTCATTATTTCTGTTTTTGTTTGTACCTGAATATTTTGATGTATAAAAATTAATTAATAAAGGGCATAACGAGTTTATGGAAGGGCTGTTTATGAAATATGCTTTGCTTTTATTTTGAAAATAATTTAAATCCATTTCAACATACAAGCATTAATTGTTTAACAGATAAAACCATCTGCTAAAGATTATTTTGTATATCTGAATTTTGTTATTTTAGAATCTAGATGCTTTTTTTTAAATCGAATTTCTCAGGGCCGTGTTGATGCTTTAAAACAGACAGGTATTATATTTCTTTTGATAAAAATTTCTTTTTAAAAAAAATCTTTTTATATTAATTTAATATTTTCTTCAGCCATGTATGAATATTATTAGCTATCATATGTCTGTAGTATCCATTGCACGTACTGTGAATTTTTAAATTATCCCTTATATAATGCAATAAGAATTACAACAGGTACATTATTATTAACTTTTTCTAAAATGTTGCATGGCCTTGAACTCTGATATGAGGATTTACTATTGTCTAAATTATTTTCTATCAGTGTAATGTACTGAAGTTGATTTAAAATGTTTGTTCTTAATGAATTTTTTCTCTATCACTTTTACAATGAATGTTTAACCATTATTGGGTAACTTTAAAAACCATCATTTTATGTTACCTTTTTTCCATATAATTATTTTTATTAATGAATTTTTTCCCTAACAGCTTTGGATCCTAAAGAACATCTGGCGAAACAAAGGGAGATGTTAAATAAGCATTTAGGATTAAATTTTTCATTCATGGGAATTGACTCAAATTATATTTCAAAAGAAGATTTGGAATTAAACCACTGTCCGTCTGATGATAAAGTAAAAGTAAAGCAAGAACCTAAGGTAAGTAAGAACTACAGTCCTTAAAATTTAAGAAAAATGGGTAAATACAGGAACTGAACAGAGTACTTTTAATACAAAATTAATTATTATATAATTATTTTGTGTAATAGGCTGCAACTAGTTCAGTTTTGTATAGGAAAGTTCACACTTATGGATAGTTGAACTATTGAAAACTCAAAATTCATGAAATGATGAATTTGTCCTTGTACCATTAAACCAAACCAATCATCATGAAATGATGATTGATTCTGGATTGCATAACTGTCCAATTGATCTATGCACCATCATATATAAAAGAATATTGTTAAAATATTTAAATGGACATCTTTTTTCAACAGAATTAGACATTGTTTACTACAGAAAGGCATCTTTCTTGTTGGAATCAATCTGGTTATACATTATGCAGATTCTTGGTTTCAAGATTGCTGGTTTGAGACATTATTTCGCTGATGATATGTCATTATGGTCAGAAGGCATACACAACCCACCCCAACTCCACCTACCCTACTGGGTTTAAGGCAAAAAGGAGTCGGAAGGCATGAAAGTTTAATGGCTGAGATACTGGCTTTGGTTTTTTCTTCATAATCAGTGCATGTCTCGAAATTGTGTAGTGTGCCTCAATGTAGCACTTTTGCATCTTCAAAAGGAGATGTAAATTTACTGATACTTGACTGCTACCTAAATATCTCCTCTGGCAGGAGGCAGAACACTTTCATTAAAGGTTTTAGGTCTATGCTTCATTTTTTATTTTGTGTATCTTGTTTATTTTAATGTAGTTGCTTCCTTTTCTTGAACTTGGTGTGGAGCATTAGTATTTATTTCTAATTAAATTTGGTAATTTCTACCCCAATATCTCATGTTTCCTGTCTTCTGGATCCTGTGTTAATGTATCTTCATTGATTTATGCATGCAATTTTAAAAAAACTGTACCTACACATAAGCTCAAAAATCTTAAACAAAATGTTTAAAATTTATCTGTTTAATTTTGCATAGCTGTTATATTATTGATAAAGTGTAATGTAATGTAGAGCTTTGGATCACTATATGAAACTTCCTCTAAAATAGAGGATTGAAAACTTTTTAATGCTGGTTTTAATATATAATGAAGAAAAGGCACATTTACCTTGTTTACATTTATCAAAATTTATAGTTTAGTAGTGTTCTGTCCATGTAGTAGCTTTACTAAGCAATTCGTCTATTATCTATAACATTAAATCTTTTCCTTTTGCCCTGTTCAATGTTACAATAAGTCCACTTTTCTTTGTTATGAGCATTTCAATTTAATAATCTAGTTTACCCAGGATCGTAAGCCTCTTCTAAATGCTGAGCTAGCAAACTGTTATCAGTTCTATGCATTCCATTAAACAGGAATTTTCTTATGCTATATTAATATAAGCTGATACTATCAGACTCTCCTCTCTCTGCCCTCCCCTTCTATCTTTTGGCTTTAGCAGAGAATGCATATGTGTTACAATAACTATGGGATAGACTTCATCTGAATTCATATCATTAAACTTAAATCATGGGCATTTAATGTGAGATCTATTTCACTCCTACACTAAAGTCAATTAATTTTAAAGCCAACTGGGACTACTAGTGCTCTCCTGTTAATGTTTTCTTGTCAGTTATTTTACTTGTATAATAAGGCATGAAATTATATGTGCATTAATAATAACTATTTAGCATCCAGTGTTAACTTCCTGTTGAAAACTAGCATCCATTTAGTTTATACTTTGTTATTTTTAAAATTAGGTTGATGGAACTGAAGGACTGAGCGATGACACTTCCCAATTATCTTTGAATTGTGTAAAAAAGGAAGATTCAAATTGGTAAGTAAAATTTACTCAGTTGATTGATTCCGTCATGAGATTGAGACATTAAACTTTGAATCTTAAATTCTTAAACAATGTTTGAATTTGTTTTCTTTTCTGGTAGCTCTGAACCAGCACCCAAGAAGCGCAAAATTTCTGTAGCTTCATTTGAAGAAACTAATGTCGAGAATAATGGTGTAAATCTGTGGGAGGAAGTAAGAATTTTTAAAATGTTATTTCTTTGTGATAGTTTAAACTGTTTTTTTTACAAGCAAAAGTTTAATGTATTATTTAGAATGGGTACCCTAATGCAGTTATCAATACATGTTATTTTTTAAATAGTTCCCAGTGATGGGGATTCTTTGTGCAATTGATTTTTGAAGCCCATCTTTGAAATAAACTCATTCAAAAATTATCTTCAATTTTTTAATATCATCTAAAACTATAAAAATGTTGGCTTAGACGTGGCCAGTTTTTGTACTTCCTGTTAATTCCTTTGTAGAGCTACTGAATAGTACAAAAATAAAATTCAGTAAAATATTCAAATTGTTGCTACATGTGGTTTCTTTTAGAAAACTTAATGAAAATAAATTAGTATAGAAATCATAATAAACTAGCTGATCCCGCACAGAGCATCTGCGCTCGATTATGCGCATACCATGATTTTCCAGATGCTTCTAGAGCCAAACTGGCAATTCAGTTCTCCCAGAAAATTCATCAAGCAGACATGACACATTTCCGCGGAAACGCGGATTTCCGCTTTCTCGGCATCGAATTTAATCCTTCTTGGGATCGATGCAAATCTGCATCCAAATCCCTCCCCCCGCGCCGGCCCCCGCCCCGCTCACGCAAACCAAAGTTTTGCGCCTTGTGAAAATTTTGCTTACGGCTCTAAGGCGAAAGAGTTTTGAAAAGGTATTGCATAATCCTGCCGAAAGTTATGTTTCATCCGAGCTAAGCATTTTGCCGCGCTTTTGGGTCAGAGTTTAGCATTGGGAGGAAAGGGTTGTATTCTTTTCTTTCTCGTTTCGTCCAATCGTCTTTCATTTCATCCACGAATTTCTTCCGATCCAAATTTCGTGAGAAAAAAGGTCGCTGAAAGCCAATTTATTTTCGCATTCTTTTTAACATTCTTTTCTTCGTTTTTGTTAGTTATTTTGATTTCATTTTTGTTAGTTGTCGTTCCCTAACGTTTGTCTATCAACACAGACATGACACGTTTCTGCGAAAACGCGGATTTCAGCGTTTTCGGCATCGAATTTTGTCATTTTTGGGATCGATGTAAATCTGCATTAAAATTTTTGGTAATGCGTTGGGGGGGGGGGGGGTGGAGGGGGTATGTACACAAAAGATGTGAAAAACACTGCCCGCTGTGTGCATATTTAAAATGTCAGATTTGATGGATAAAAGATCAGGAAGAATGTATATTGAAACATATTCTTCAATTTAGAGTGTTTAATACAAAATGATCGGCAAAGAGCAGTCTGCTGTTGAATATTTTAGAAAAAAGATTTTTTATGTGATGCTATTGATAGTACGTAACATGTGCAAAAATTTTTGGTCATCAGGCAAATGGTACTAAGAGGAACTTGATAGTAAGAAAATAGCAATGAGAAAAAAAAAATAAAAAAACCCAATCAAAGAAAGAAAGCAAAATTTAGAAAATGGAGGAAAATAGCAGACCGAAGCATAAAAGATAGCTTGAACTGTTAGTTCAAAAATGAAAAAAAAAAAGTTTTAATAATTATCTATAATCAAAAAAAGGTTTTACATTGCCATATTTTTTAGTGAGATGATTTTTACCAGTTTTTATTTTAACAAAACTTTTTGCGAATTCATTTTTCATCCATTAATTTTCTTTTAAATAATAATTCTACAATATTTTTAATATCTCGAGCACTTTTTGTTTAAATTTATTCATTTATTGTTCAATTAATAATACTTATTTTACTCCTCGGTGTTTATGTTTGACACGATACCGGATTTATGAAGTTCAGCTTTTTTTGTTCCAAGCCTGTGTCATGTCTGGTCAAGACAAAAAATGGTGCCAACTGTTGTCCGCATATCAATAAAGTAGCCAATGTACAGTGTTCACAATAGTAATATCCATGTTGTTCACCTCAATTTGAGAAATGACACGATTTTATCTTCGCTGATTTCAATTATTTTGACATTGATTTATATGTTGTCTGACTTGCCTAAGCACCCAGGAACAGAATTATATCCATTGTTCTGCAACATGACTTTAAACAGTTGGAAATGTTCTGTAGGCAGTTTGTCCAAATTTGGCGGACCACAGTAAAATGCAAAATAGATATGCGTGTCCAAAGCTGGTTCACTTAGGTAAATGAGCCCTATTCATATTCCAGGATCTCTCTAGTTTCAGTACATTCTTGTACACGTAGCTTTCAATGTGCCTGTTTCGGATCTTCATCCCCAGTGACGCCAGCCTCGATGAAGGTGTGGCTTTCTCATAAGCCACGCTATGAAGGAGAGTTATTTTTGCCATTGCTCCAATCTCTGGAGGCTACATTGTGCGAAACGTGAAGAGAGAAGGCATGGCATAAAGTGCACCTCGCTTTGATTGTTCTGCAGAACATATTGTGGGGTTTTTTTTTTTTGTGGGGGGGGGGGTCCGTTTTTTTTTTTTTTTTTTTCTTTAAAGGATGAAATGTTCTGCGACGTACGTCACACTTTTAAGCTCTTTCTGCTTCCAGGCCTATGCCTATATGCTTAGTTTCTAACTGATCTCTTTTGAATAATTTCATCCAAAGTTTCATTATATTGTAAGAAATATTGTGAATTCTTCATCTTAAACTCATTTTTTTCAAAAAAAGTTCTTTTACACCAGAATGAATATAGTAACAGGCTGTGACTATAAAGTTATGCCTAATATTGATTGATTGATTAAAGGGATTTTCCGCTTCAAAGGCTATTATCCTCTATTCATTCCAAAGTTCTTTTCAATCCGCTTAAAAAAAAGAAAGGAAAATTGCTATCAAAAGATGGACTAAACTATTTCTGATCTGATTTGGTCAAGACAAAAAAAAAGTAATAATAATGGTTCCCTGCTAGTAGAGCTTCTATCTTCTTACGCATGTTAGGCATGGCGGAATCTACCGGTTTTGTTTTGTAAATAAGCCGATTGTTGCCATCGGCAAAAGATATATTAACCTCTTCTCTGTGTCGCGTACCTCAGCGTTTTATATATATCTAAATGTTTTGCACATTAATCTAAAATTGAAGTTGCTTATTAATAGGTTATTTCCTAATTCCTAATCTAGAATAATTGTTAAGAATGTAAACTGTTCTGTTTCCCTGCAATATTCTTTATTTTGTAAATGATAGGGATATACTTTTATTTCTTAAATTGATGTTGTCCCATCTTGTTTATGCATGTGATTTTTGATCAATATAAATTTTTTCTTTCTGTTTTACAAAACTAATAGAAATGGATTATTTATTTATTTATTCTTGCTTTAAACTATTATTTATTGCTGTTTTAATCAAGTTTAATATGTATTGTGAATCTTTAGACAAAGCAGTGGCCATTAGAAGCATTCAGTGATTTATTAGTTCATGACCTTTTAAATGCATCTTGGGAAGTACGGCATGGAGCTGCTACAGCCTTAAGAGAAATTGTGAGGATTCATGGTAAAGATGCTGGAAAAAGATTGGATGCATCTCCTGAACAAGTAAGATATGTTTTTAACTGTTGACATATTTTGAAAGTAATTTTAATCAGCCATTATTATTATTTATTATGATTGTTTGATAAAAGTAAATTATCCTCACCTTTTTCACTTCATATTTTAGTGCTAGTTGGGGTGAGAAAGCTTTTGTAAGATTCCATTATTTTATTATTTATTAACTCGGACTGTGGCAATGTTTTATTTCTTCTTTATAAAATAGCAAGCTATTTGTAATCATTGTTTATTCATTAAAACAGCTTGTTTATGATATCTTTTGCAACAAAGGTTGTCATCTTTTATTTCCAAGAAATCATAGTTGATAAATGTAGAAAAACTGTAGTTCTCGATGAGAGATTGGTTGTTGGTGCTTATTTATAACAATCTTTTGAAACAAAAGTTTGTGGGACATAATAATTTGGTTATTAGTCTCTAATTTATTGCAGAATTTTGATGGACAGAATTACAGTCTTTCAGGTTAAGATACATATAATGGTCAATAATCATTATTAATAATCATTTTCTCAAACATATATCTTTTGACCTTAGAATCACTATTTGCATGCGATGCTTGCAAATAGGTTCAATACTTTTCAATAAGGGGAATTGTTATTTATTAGAAGATAGCTTGCAAAATTATATGTTATAATTGAGATATTATTTCTGTAATATCCAAGGCAAAAGGGTCAAACATAGTTATTGCTGACATTTTGGATTAAATAATTTATAATTTTAGAGGAATTTAAATATAGTTTTAAAAATGTTCTAGCAATCATTTTCAATGCCAGCTGTTGATGAAATGTGATTATTTTGTGATTAGATGGAACTACTGAATCAACTTTGGTTAGAAGATGTGGCCCTTAGGCTTACATGTGTGCTTGCATTGGACAAATTTGGAGATTTTATTTCAGACCAGGTTTGCTGTATTTCTTGTCTACTTTTTAACTTAATAAGGAAAAATCTGTCAAAATGAAAAACGATTTCTCCGTGTATTGTATTTACATATATGAAATTCATACCAAAATATAGTGTTATTTTAAATCTTTGCCAGTTTTATGATTTACAACATAAAGCTACTTCATTCTTAAATAAATTTTGTTGATTCACAGACAGCTTTATGATTTTTATATTCAAATATGTCTTGAATTAATTTGAGTTCTTAATAAGAAATAAATATTCTTTACTGTTTTAGTTTATTCTCTGTACTTGTTCATGATTCACAAATTTGTAAAACAATTTCACTAAAACTTAGTATTGGCAAAATATAAATGAAGAGAATATAAATATGTTAACTTAAATTTTTTTTTATATAAGTATTTTGTTCTTTTGATATGCATTATATAAACAAGTAGTTTCTCTTTTTTTTCCCCCACTTCTGAACTATTTTATTATTATTTTCAATTTCTTACTTACACAAACATTTAATATATGAATAATATTTATTTTAATTATTAGGGAGTTATTTCTTTTCAGGAATGTTTTTGTGCTTTTTAATTTCATATGTTTTTTTAATAAATTGTTTTATTAACTTGTAAATTTTTAAGTGTATGAAATTACCTATAGATTATAGAGGATACCTGAAACTATTTGCTTACTTTTTACATTGCTATGAATCTAAATTTTTACTTTCTGCCCCTTACTAATTTATAGTAAGAGATAAGAGGCGATTTGGAAGTAGCTAAATAGTAATTTCTGTATTTTTAATTTAAAAATTTTAATTTGTTTTACTGTGATTTTTATAGTAGTTAATTCTCTATATGTTTCAAGAGTGTGATGTTTTAAGATTGTGTTCTAAATAGTTAACTTTCATATACATCTTGAAAACCTTTAAATATATTATCCTCATTAATTTTAATATTTTTAGGCTAGTTGTTTGATTTTCTGCAGAAAGTTTTATACTTACTTTCGTTTTAGGTTGTTGCACCTGTAAGAGAGACCTGTGCTCAAGTTTTAGGAGCAGTTGCAAACATTTTGACCAAGGAAAGAGTTAAAAATATTCTGGAAATTTTACTTCAATTATTAATAAGACCTGAATGGGAAGCTCGCCATGGAGGTCTATTAGGACTTAAATATATTCTTTCTGTTCGAGAAGTAAGTAATTTAATTTTTTTACTGGGCAAGTTTGTTTTTGGTAATATAGTTAATCATGGATGTAGTTTGATTGATATGATTTGGGATTTTACATTTCTACCAATAAAAATATTACTTTATAGAGTGGATATTTAGAAAAGTTTCTTATTTCCTTCAATTTCAGGCATTTCATGTTTTCTTCAAAAGCTTCCACTCTTTTATACCGCATTTATCTTTCGAGAAATAATTATTTAGTTATTGTACATATGATTTCATTTAAAAACTTTACCATTCCTTCTGAATAGAATATTATGGTTTCATTTTTTATAAAAAATTATTTGAAATAATCATCAGGTAATAAATGAAATTCAATCTATTGACATCTATTATGTTATTAATTTGATTTGACAGATTTGTGTAACAGATAAAGCTGAAATTAAACTACCATTTATTTTGCATATAAATTAATAAAATGCACTTTTCTTTTCAAAAGGATGTTGGAATGATAGCTCTAACCTAATATCAATTATGTAACTTTTAGGATTACTTAATTCAAGTAAACTATATTTGATGTCTTAAAAGTAGGTTTTTCAAAATGAGGTATGATTTTCTGAATAGTTTTTATAAAATGCATTTGGGTAGTGTGAAAATTGTCTTGGAGATTTAAAAAATTAAACTTGTCTTTTATCCTAGTATTTTGAATGCAGTTCTGATTTATGAAAATATGATGCATTAACACAGCATTGTTATGAATTCTAGGATTGAAGACCATTTGTGTGTATGAAAGTAACAAATCCCTTCTGTAAATAGTGAATTGTTTAATATTTTTTTGATTTTAATTGAATGCCTTCATTCTGATTGTTGATTTTATTTAGTTCTTTTAGAACTCTGTTGACATTTCCTACCCCCCCCCCCCCACAAAAAAAAGAAATTGATGTGATAAGGTGCAAAGCTTTTTTTCTTTCACATTCATATGAATTTCACAGCTGTAATCTATTCTAGAGTTCTTCATTTATCTTTTTCCACCATATAATTTAAAGGGCTTTTTTAAGACATCAGTCATGTGTCTTACTGGTGGCAAAGCTATAAACAGCTGAAGAAAGTAGAAAAGTAATTTGTGATATTTAAAGTGTACAAGAGCAGTATACATCTGATAAAGACTGTCTGAAAAAAAAAAGAAAAGAAATTTAGCTCAACAGGCTGTTCAAAAATCATCAACCTCATTTTTATTTTCATTAATCGATCCAGTGTTATAATATCATTCTGGTTTACTTTCTTTCCATTGGATATTTTTATTGCATAATATATTGCTTAAATTCTCTGTTAATGTTGAATTTCTTTGTTTAGGATATGAAAGAATTCATGATACCGCTAGTGTTTGAACCAACTTGTTTATGCTTGCAAGACAGTGTTGATGATGTAAGTGCAGTTGCAGCATCAGCCTTAGTTCCAGTAACAAACATCATAGTCACTACTTTACCTGAAAAGGTTTGTAATTTATCATATTTTTTTGTTTGGAGTATTGTCTCAAATATTTAGGCAATATTAATGATTATAGGTGAGAGATGCCAAATTTGGACCAGTACGTAGATTGGATCAGCATCCTAACTTCAATTCTAATTAAATATTTGGGTTGTAAAATAGGCGAATTATGTTGTAACAATGTAAGTGGAGTATATGAAACCATTTTTAAGTGAAAGGATAACATAGTTACGGTTGCAGAACAGGTGTTTAGATTTATTATTTTAACCAAAGGCAAAAATAAAAGAAACCCTTATGCTGTTTTAAATTAAGTAGGAAAATTTGTTATGTCCTCGGATAGGAAAATTCTTTGGCTACAATTTACTATAATAATTTCATTAAAGTAGTTTAAATGTGGTACAAGGGATTTTTTTTGTATTGTTGTTGTCCAAAGGTTGTCTAGATTGGACCACAAACACTTGCCTAAATTGGACCTTTTAAATCAAAGGGATTATTATCTTAAACTACAGGAATAGCTCAGGGAGCAGTTTATCACCACTAGTAGTCTTCAAAAATTGGAATTGGAAAAATTTGAAGCAAAAAGACACTAACAGAACACAAAAGTCATCAAATGTTGGCTAAAAAAGTATAAAAACTTATAATACTTATCATTTGTGGGGAAACGAAGGAAGTCATACTGTGCATAAAATGCCATGCTCGAATTCAGGCATTGTGTGCTGGTGCGAATTTGAGAATCAAAAAAATATTTTTTCTTTAATTTTGTTTAAAGAAATTGATGGTCCAATCTAGGTAACCAGTTTCCTTTATTGGACCAATGACTCATTTTTTTAATATACCTTTTTTCTTATTTAAAGTATATTTAATAAAAAAATTAATTGTGCTATTTTTAAAGATAAATAAACTACAAAAAATTTTACTGCTTGTTTATCGTTAACATTATTTCTCCATCTCTGTACATGCAAAAATGTCCAATGGTCCAGATTTGCAATTCTCCCTATATAAGCATTTGAATTGTGTGAAACTACAGTTAATGCTATCTTGTAATTGCCAGAACTTCATTATTTCAGGTTCCATCTGTCATATCATCATTATGGAATGCATTGCTGGATTTGGATGACTTGACTGTCTCAACAAGCAGTATTTTACAACTTCTTGCATCGTTACTTTCTTATAGCTCTACTTACTGTTCAAATAGGTAATATTTGTTAAGTAGTACTAAATTATATCTTGTAGAAATATTATGGTTACATGATTTTTTTTAAGAATAATTATTTCTTGCCTGTGTTGAATTTGAAATTGTACAAGTTGATTAATGCTTGGTTAAGTATAAAAAGTTTTGAAATAGTCTTAAGTTTTTGAAAAAGAAAATTAAATAAATGATAATGAATTATTAAATTATAGCACATTTTATTCTTTAAGCATTTTATTTTCAGTCCTGATACAACATAAAATTGGAAAGAAAAAAAAATCAGATTGCACACTAAAAGGAATTTTTCTATTTGTGATATAGTAAATATATATATTCTACATATAAAAAAAGAAGAAAACTGGAACACATTTTAAAAACTTAACTATAAGATGCTAGCTAGCTACATGATATCTCAAAAAATTGCTTCTTGGCATGCTATAAGTGGTGATGTATTTTAAAAATACCATCAAGCTATAATCTTCCAACTCTTAGGAAGCATGTTGCAGCTCTTGTGAAGCTACTAAATAAAACTACTGAGAATTTATCATTTCTCCTGCATAGTAAGTTTCATGTTCTGCCAATAAATAAATATCCCTTTGTTTCACATAATTCCCAAAGCATCTTGAGCTGCATTTTTTTTTTTTAAATCTGAGATTAAGTAGAGACGTATGATATATAAGAATGTCTATTTCTTATTGCTCTTGGTACATCTTTTACAAAACACATATTGTATATTTTATTTTGTGGAAAAAAGGCATCTGAAGTCCACATGATGTACAGGAAGAAAATATTGCAAATACTTTGGGTTGTTTTTGAATTGAATTTTTTTTCTCTCTCTCTCCAGCTCTATGGGAAATTTTGAAGAATTGGTTCCTCGTCTGTGGCCTTTTTTGAGTCATAACTCATCTGTTGTTAGAAAATCTGTTCTTCAAGCTCTCCTCACTTTAACATCTGCTAATAAATCAGGGGTATGCATTTTATTTGTTATTTATATACCTATTTAAATGTGCATTTTTTGTATTTTTTAGTTTTCTTCACTACTTTTATATGTTTAAAAAAATTTAATGTTTTAGATTTTATTGATGGAAAATATTATGTTTTTTGCTCTTCTATCCATACAATTTAGTGCATTTTTCTTCTAATAAAGCTTGCTAGTTATTAAGTCCTACAATAGCCTGCTTGCAAATTAAAGTGCTTGTTGTAATTAAATAATTGTTTTTCATAGGACAGGTTTGATTTTTTAAAGTTAGTTTCTCTTCTTTTGTTTGTTTTTTAACTTTTTACTTGCATATTAAAAGAATTGGGTGATATTAAGCTAAAATTACAATGAATATATGTTGATGTTCACAGGATGACATTTCATGGCTACCTAATATATTGCAACCTATGATGAGGCTTTTATTTCAACGGAGTTTAGTGGAAGTTCATTCAGAGATACATAGTCTTTTATATGAAGTAAGTGTAACTGTTTTTGCTTTTACTTTTTCAAAAGATTCCTAAATTACAAATGAAGATAATTTACAGAATAAATAAATTTTTAGTATAGTCAGTCAGCAATTAACCCTCTGAGCGCCCAATTATTTTGCACTTTTAGCTATTAGGTTAGAAAACTTAGCTATTAAAGGAAATGAATAGATCTTTTTTGTATTTGATTATATCTTTGAAATCTTAAGAACACTTTATCCATGGTTGTTTAAGAAAATATACATATAAATACGAGCTATCTGCTTTTGAACAGAACATGGAAGACGTTTGCGCCGCTCGGAGGGTTAAAGTGATACAAAATATCTACAATTTAAGTTTTTGATATTGATTTACAGAGATGGCTGGATATATGGGGTTTCTACTTTAATCGTGGCCCAAGACCTAATTTCCAAACCTTTAGAGATAGACATAAACATACAGTTAGAAAAATGCTCTGAATGACGTAAGGAATTAAATTTTATGTTGTTTGAGTCGATAAATATACTGCTGAAAAAAAATTATGAAGTCCAAATTTTTATACAGTCCCCTGGTCCTGTTAGTCATATTTAATAAAATAATCTTGACACACTAACATTTTGCACAAAAAAAGGTTTCACTCTTCTAGTAAAAACTGACCTAGTTATGAAGCTTTAAATGTTACTATTTTAGATGATTCCATAGCTGCCTCAAAGAACCCATCAATGAACATAGGGTGTTTGCTCACGGTGGCTGTTGATTGGTCTAAAATAATTATATTTAGATTTTCATAACTTGGTCGCTGAAGTGGGGAACTTTTTTGTTTAAAATGTTAGTGTGTCAAGATTATTTTACTAAATATGGCTGATTGAAAGAGGAGACTGTAAAAAAATTTAGACTTTATACTTTTTTCAACAGTAGGTTTATTGATTCAGAAAACATAAAATATAGTTGCTTATGCTATTTAGAGCATTTTTACTATTGGAAGTATATACCTATCTCTAACAGTTTAGAAACTAGCTATTGGGCCATGATTAGAGTGGACACCTGTATGCATGTGTATATATTGTTGTGCCTTATACTGTCTTTCACTTACAAAAGGAGATGCAAATAATGATGCAGGTTCCTTGGATTGATATAATTTAATTTACATCCAATGATTTTCAGAAAACAGCTACAAATGTAAATATGTGAAGAAATACATGTATATAAATCAATCGCTATAGCACACGAACTTTAGAAAAACTCGTGAAGCTAGCTAGGCTTCACCACATTGGATAGCTCGACCAACTTTAAGACTGAACTCCAGCACAACTTTCTGCCTTTTATAGTCTGCTGAGGTGAAGGATCGAACTTTCTAGAAAAGTTGTTGTATCTTGAGAACCCAGCTTTGCTGAGCTTCGAAATTTCGAGAATCCCAAACAAGCATTTGGTGCCAAATTTAATCGCCAAGTCCCAAAATCGCCACAACGATATATAAGCATTTTCAAATTCAATGAAAAATAAAATTTCTGAAAATGATTTAAAATAATATTTTGATATTTTCTAGCAGTTTTACTCCTTTTTAAAATAAATTTATCCCTATTTATTTAATTTTTTTCTGTGTTATTGCTAAGCAGCATGTTTCTGTTCCAGGCATGGAAGAATTTGATTGCTCACTCCTCACTTATATCTGTGGCTTCTGCTGCTATACCACTTCTCAGCTCGTGGATATCAATGCTGATGCAACCTGCCAATGTACCATATGATTCCAGTACTAATCCAGCTTGGCTAGATGTTCCACACAAAATGAAGGTTTGTTGAAGTTATTCCTTCATTTTTCATCTATGTTTTTTTCTAATTTAAAATTTCCTCTCTAGATATTATGTAAGCCCTCTTACTCATCTTCTAGATAAATATATTGAGTTCATTTGCATATATGTATATATATACACACATACATTTGTTGAAAAGTATAACTATTAACAATGTCATAAATGCATTTTTTGCAGTGTGTGATGCATTATTCATTTCACTAGATGTCTCATGACTTGCATTATTTAGTAGTGATATTTATGAAAAATTTGGATAGTGATAACAGAAAGTACCTGCTGTCCTCAAATGTATGAGGGGTTTTATTTTCAACCTCCGATGGACTATAGAAAGAAGACAACAGTAGACGACAAAATGAATTCATTACCAAAAGTTATGTACAAACATAGTTACTTTTTGACATAATCGTCGTGAAGATTCCCGCATTTGTCATATCGGTAGACCAGGTTTCTGGTCCCCTTTTCGAAGGATGTTGCCGCCAGTGGTGTAACATGGGCCTTAACATTATTTTGAAGCTCTTCCCTTTTTTTTTTTTTTGGAAGCTTTGTAGCCAGCTCTTCAACTCAAGGAAGAGATAAAAATCACTCGTCAATAAGTCGGGGCTATACATGGAGTGATCAGGCTCGTCTTATTTAAACTGCTGGGAACTCATTGCACAAGATGTTCTGTTGCGACAGACTTGCATCCTTGTCCCTCTTCAGCAAGAATATCGGTTCACCCATCTTTAAGTTTTCTGCACCATTCACACACATAATGTTTTCGCCATTTGCTCGGCTCATTCTTCGATGAATTTCTTCTGCTTGAAGGAAATGAATAACATGAGGCAACTCACACTTTGCGGGAGCATCAATTCTACTAGCCATGTTTACATGCCGATAGCTCAGCTGAAAATTGCGAGCTGATGCTTGTAGTAATAGATGTTATAGTTGGAGACATGCACAATCGCCCACTGTGCATCCCAACATCCTACTATCTGTCTGTTTTGCGGTTCAATTGGAGGTTGAAAGAAAAAAAAACGACCCTCATACATTTATTACAGTACAGGTTATAAATTAAGGGCTCAGAAATGCAACTTATGCTCTGAAGAAAAGGATGTGGGCCAAAAAAAAAATCCTACAAAGTTTCAAATATGAGAGAATAACTGATATTAGATTTATATGTTTTGCTAGAACAGTACACACTTGAATGGACAAAATGACATTTAATGGAAAAAATTTGACTCTTTTTACTCATCCATCACCTTTTAAAACCCTTCTGATGTACAGTTGTAAAAAGCTTTCTTACTAATTAATATGGTATGTGCATTAAATATTTTACATTTATAATATGGAGCCCGAGTCAAAACGTAAAATCCTATTTTTAACAATGTTTATAGCACAATTTGTAATTTAATGAACTTCAGCGATGCTTGGGATAAAAATAATTTCATGTCTAATATTTTTGATGTAAAAACTACTTTTGTATAGTAAATTATAATGCCCAAAATTCTTTTAATGCTTGAAACTTTTTTAATTAAAATGTGAATATCAATTGAACCAGACGATTTTCAAAAACTGCCGAGAGCTCATTTTCTCCATTAGTTATTAATATTTATTGCATAGGTATTTCAATTTTTTTTTCATAAATCTTGCTGTATAAGAAAGATTTTAACAGATATTTTGGGACAATTAATTAGATAATAAAGTTTTCATTAAGAAAAAGCATTAAAATAAATATAAATAATAAAATTAGTCTTCATCCGGAATTCTACTAATGTGATCTAGCAGCAGTCTTATGTATTCTTGTTCTTCAATAAAAAAAAAAAAGTGTTACAAATTGTGAATTTTATGCACAATTTTTGAAAAATACAGGGATGAGATTCTTCCGCTTTTTCGCGAATTTCCTCTTTTTTGTTATTTTGAAGAAATTCCGCTTTTTTTCTCTCAAAATTCCGTTTATTTATTTTTTTTTACCGCAAAAATTTGCTTTTTCTTCTGAAAATTCCGCTTTCACACAAAGAAAAGAAACCTTCCTATCTTCCATTTTCGAAAGAAAATTCTGGGAAAATATGCTCGACCGTGCGGCTTAACTCCACCGGCTAGGAACTTAGCTGGTTCATTTTCTACTGACGAATCAACATTATATCAGCAAGCTCTACAAGGATGAGCATTCCAACATTCAGTGCCATTCAAAGTATTAAATACCACCTTTTTGCCGAAAACAAAACCTCTGTGGCATATTTTGCAAAAAAGAAAAAAGGTTTTTTTTGCATGAAAATGTTGGGGAAAAAAAATTAGTTGGAAACTTAAGGTCATCTTGTAGGGCATACCAAGTTGAAGAAATAAAAAAAAATGGAACAAAAACAAATAAATAGACTACATAAAAAAAGAAACTCCTGTCAAAAGAGGCAGCTAAAAAGCTGTTTGCAAATGCAACAAAAAAGCAGAGAATAAGACATAAATAAAAAAAATAAAACATGATTTACCTAGGCATTCTAGAGATAGTGTAGTCCCGACAACTATGCCAGTAATTAAACAGAGAGATACTAATGAAGACTGTGAAAAAACCTTAGCCTCTACTGAAAATAAACTTGCAGAGGATGCAAACACATCTTTTATTGAAGAAAAATCTGTCAAAGATAGGAGGCCTCCAAAACAAGGGGTGAAGCGTGTTAATGGAGATCTGTTGCCAACAAAAGCAGTTCTTAAGGAAATTCAATTAAGGAAATGTTTCAAATAGCAATAATGCTAAGTGAATCTGCCATTGTAACTGTACAATATCTCGACCCCTCTTGCTTTATAAGGTGCAAAATCATTGTGCTGTTACTTTTGCAAAAATTTATATAAATAAAACAGAAATCAGTATGATACATTATTATAATTTATAAAAAGCTAATGCACTTTACACAATTGCATGAAGCAAAAGAAATTATTTTTCCTTATTTTTATTTATTTTTTGAGCTAACTTATCAAAAGGCTATTTAATATAATTCTTCTCAGACTTTTGTTGGGTGTATGTTGAATTGCAGTGATGTACAGGTGGTAAATGTTTTAATGTCTAATTTTGTATTTTCTGATGCACCTGATGATGTGTTAAACTTGTTTAACTTTTAATGTGAATGATTTAATAATAATTTAATATTCTTTTTCTTATTTATACATACTGAATTATAAATAATTAAGTTATTAATTATTAAAGTGTAATATTTCCATCATATTGCGTGTTCTGATGTTTTACTTCTTAAAACATCTTTCGCGTATAAATTATGGGACAAATGTTTTGCTCGCGTATGATTTCATTCTTTTTGCTTTTCTGCCAATCTCATCCCTGAAAATTATTAAAATGAGGGCAATGAATTGAATGGAAATGAAACTTGTGTTATGAAAATCTAATTTTTTAAACTTTTAATTTGGTGTAAAAATAGTTTTTGTGAGGTAATGCATATTTTCGGAAAATGCCAAAATCTTGCTTAATTTCCAATTAACTGAAATTTTAATTAGCTTTGGGCTTTTAAAAGATGACAGTGGTCTTACTCCTCTTATATAAAAAATATTTTTAAAAATAAGCAAAATTTTCAGAAAAAAGGTAAATTTGTTCAAAGTCTAACCGTTGCCTAACAACAGAGTAGCTTAAATTTGCGTTATTCCAAATTGCCTGCATATATTCATTAATTTATTGAATTTTGAAAAATTAGTAAAAATTGAAAGAAAAATGTCACAGATAAAACGTTGGTATCATTGAAAATATAAAATTTTGAACTTTAAGGTGGTATGAAAATATTTTTTGGGAGAATAATTTGCTCTAAACTTAGAGCAAAAAAACTGTTTCCCTTAATTTCTAATTAACTGACTGTTGAATTACCTTTTTTGCTTTGAAAAGTTGTCTGGTATCTTCCTCTTGTCTTAAATAAAAAGTGTGCAAAATTTGGTTGAAAATGGCTTAATGGTTTAGGAGGAGATGTGGAACATAGCCACATACCCACAATGAATTTTATTTATACAGTAACGGACTCCTTATCCGGCAACCTGAAATCCAGAATGAACCGTCCGGCAAGCCTTTTACCGACCGAAAATTTTCTGTTTGCCTCCATTTTCCATTATTTTCCCTTCATTCCTCTACCCAAGGATGAGTTTCTTCTGCCTTTTCTTATATTTTTCTTAAAATATCCACCCTTTGTCCACCATGGAGTTTTTTCGGCTTTTTTTTTTTTTCTACACGAAGACCTTGCTTTAGTACGCACTTTGGATACAATCCCCTACATATTTTCCTCTTCCAATCGGCGATGAACAAAGTCTTGATTACTTCATCCCCCTACTCGATCATGTTTCGTATGACAAAGTAGAAAGGGAGGGAAAGAGAACGCATGCGCTATTTGCATAACGTTAACAGAGAAGTTTATACGAGGCACGGAGAAAAAGTCATTTTTTCTGAACACCACATTATGTCAGTGTATAAAATTCACAGGAGGTTCTGTTAAAATGAAAGCCAAAACATATGATACAACTTAAATTAAGTGAACTGTTTATGCCCGCGACAGCAAAATAATCTTTTTTCTTATTGTTAACAGAATGGAAAAATAAATAATCATTTAAACGTTTTAAATGATTATTAAATCTTCAAATGTATACATTCACTAACTTTTTATTTTCACTATCATGGAGCAATACGATCAGAAAGGAAATGATTACAGTTCCTGTTCAATTTTCGTGAACGGGAAGAGGGGGTAGGGAGTGTTGATGAAGAAAGTGCAATAAAAGATTATTTATTTCCCTTCTTCAAAGAAAAACAGTGTTTCTTCCCCTTCCCGCCCATACTCATCTTTTTCGGGTGAAGTTATCAACTTGCATGTGGTCACCGGTCATCTTTTGGGGAAGAAAAAACGCGTTTTCGCGGTACTAAGATTTTTTTGATCGATTTATTTATTTATTTTTGTACTGCATCGTTATTTTATTATTATTTTTTTTTTTTTTCGCATCGGACCCTGAAACCGGGAGGGTGTCGGTCCCGAGCTTGCCGTATAAAGGGTCCGTTACTGTATTAAGGCTAGCTGATATGCCTGCCATTGCTCCGGATTAAAATTCTTTCATGTCTAATATTTTTAATGTAAAAACTAGTATTTTATAAAATATTATAATACACAAATCCTTTTACTATCTGAAAAGTGTTTTAATTAAAATGAAAATATCAATTGAAGATTTTTAAAAAGTACTAATAGATAATTTTCTTTATAAATTATTAATTATTTGTTGTATGTATACTTCAGATTTTATTAACAAATACAGAAATATAAGAATTTTTAATGATGATTTTGAAAAAATTAATTAAATAGTTATTTTTAAAAAATTAAAATTATGAAAATATATCAAATCAATAGTTGTTCCTGATATAAATTGTTAATTTTTGTTGCGAATCCTCTACTTTTAAATTTTCTTTTCGAGTTCGTTCAGAATTCTGCTAAAGAATTCTGGCAACAGTTCTTCGCATTATTCTCATTCTTCAACAATAAAAATTATTGTTGCAATTTCTGTATAAAATTAACTTTGTAAAGTTTATTAAAAAGAGAGAAACTAATTTACGGAAATGAAATTTGTGTCACTGATAAGCAAATTTTTTGAAATTTACTAAGGTATAAAAATAGTTTCATCGAACTTTTTTTAAAACTAACTTTTGGGCTTTGAAATGTTGACAGTGATCTTTCTCTTGGCTTAAATAGTAAGTGTCGAAAGTTACTTGGAATCAGTCCAGTGATTTAACATAATCGCAGTGATTTTTATATTTATACAAAAATCTCGCCATTGTTTTTAAACCAAGTTTACAAATTCATAAAGTTATATGAACATAACACAAAATGAAAGGTACTTCCTTGCAAGCCTTGATAAAATCAAAATAAGTATTGAAAATTAAATATTTTTGAAATATAAATTTATGAATTTTTTTTAGTTAGAGGTATAATTTTTAAGCCAACTCGAACTTAGGCAAACTACTGGTTGTCTCAATAGTGAATGATAAAGATATGTTGCATCAGCCATTGAATAATGAATTTTTAAAAATTCATTAAAATTAGAGAAATAATTGCACGAAAATAATAAATAGATAAAGAAATATTTACAAAATAAACAGAAATATCGGAAAAATAAAGGCAGAGTAGTTCAGAGTCTCACTGTTGCCTAGCAACGGAGAATCTATAAATATCATTCAAAATTGTCTGTGTCAATTCAATCATTTAATTAATTAAATTTTGAAAAATTAATAAAAAATTGTATGGAATTGAATTGGTATCATTGGAAGGGTAAAATTTTGAAATTTAAGGTGATATAAAAAATATTTTTTGTGGAACAATTTGCCCCAAAGTTAACTTTGGCACTTTGAAAAGTTGACAGGTATCTTCCTCTTGTCTTAAATAATAATCATGCAAAATTTGATTGAAATTGGTTCAGTTGTTTAGGAGGAGATGTGGAACATGCATTCACAGTTCACACATACCCACAACGACTTTTATTTATAATAATATTGTCCCAGTTAATCTATTAAATTGAAGATTTGTTATTGTAAATCCTGGCCTGTGGGGTGAGAATAACATAGCCATACTTGAATTGGATCTGAAAGATAAATTAGGTTTAAGGGTAACTTATAGCTATTCCAGTCAAATTTGATGGTTGAAATTTTTTTAAATGCTAACAAATTATGTTTTTCATGTATTCTTGTTGAAAATTTCAACCTTTTAAATAAATATTAGAGCAAAAGTAAAATATTTGCTTAAATCAAAATAAACAGAAATAAGAACTTTCCTTTTAGAACTGAAAGTACACTGCCAAACTATCAATCCTATTTTTAAAATTTTCTGCTTTTAACAATGTCTGAAATACCATCAATTTCAAATTCCCAGTAGATGCTATTAAATAAAATATTTTTGTTTATTGTCTTTTTAAAAAAATTAATAATAAAAAAGTAAGAATTCATAAATTTAATGTTTTAACGATTTGATTATTGACTAATATTTATTAAAACAGTAGCTAATAAACCCAGCCTTGCTCAGGATTAAACTATTTTCATGTTTAATATTTTTTAAAAAATGATACATATTGTGTATAGCTGATATACCCGGCATTGCTCAGGATTAAAATACTTTTGTATAAAATATTATAATACACAAAATCCTTTTATCATGTGAAACATTTTAAAATTATAATGAGAACATCAATTGAAGCAAATAATTTTTAAACAATGCCGATAACTAATTCTCTCCGTAATTGTTATATAAGAACTTCAAATTTTTTTTACAATTACTGAAGTATAAGAAAGGTTTTAATGGACTTTTTGGGACGATAAATTACTTTTTGATTAATAAAAAATATGAAAAAAAAA
>BGPR01000126.1:1154774-1246213 GCA_013235015.1 Araneus ventricosus
GAATTGAATGGAAATGAAACTTGTGTTATGAAAATCTAATTTTTTAAACTTTTAATTTGGTGTAAAAATAGTTTTTGTGAGGTAATGCATATTTTCGGAAAATGCCAAAATCTTGCTTAATTTCCAATTAACTGAAATTTTAATTAGCTTTGCGCTTTTAAAAGATGAGTGATCTTACTCCTCTTATATAAAATATATTTTCAAAAATAAGCAAAAATTTCAGAAAAAAAGGTAAATTTGTTGAAAGTCTAACCGTTGCCTAACAACAGAGTAGCTTAAATTTGCGTTATTCCAAATTGCCTGCATATATTCATTAATTTATTGAATTTTGAAAAATTAGTAAAAATTGAAAGAAAAATGTCACAGATAAAACGTTGGTATCATTGAAAATATAAAATTTTGAACTTTAAGATGGTATGAAAATTTATTTGGGGGGAATAATTTGCTCTGAACTTAGAGTGAAAAAACTGTTTCCCTTAATTTCTAATTAACTGACTGTTGAATTAACTTTTTCGCTTTGAAAAGTTGTCTGGTATCTTCCTCTTGTCTTAAATAATAAGTGCGCAAAATTTGGTTGAAAATGGCTTAATGGTTTAGGAGGAGATGTGGAACATAGCCACATACCCACAATGAATTTTATTTATACAGTAACGGACCCCTTATCCGGCAACCTGAAATCCAGAATGAACCGTCCGGCAAGCCTTTTACCGACCGAAAATTTTCTGTTTGCCTCCATTTTCCATTATTTCCCCTTCATTCCTCTACCCAAGGATGAGTTTCTTCTGCCTTTTCTTATATTTTTCTTAAAATATCCACCATGGGTCCTCTTTGGATTTTTTTTGGTTTTTTTTTTTTTCTACACGAAGACCTTGCTTTAGTACGCACTTTGGATACAATCCCCTACATATTTTCCTCTTCCAATCGGCGATGAACAAAGTCTTGATTACTTCATCCCCTACTCGATCATGTTTCGTATGACAAAGTAGAAAGGGAGGGAAAGAGAACGCATGCGCTATTTGCATAACGTTAACAGAGAAGTTTATACGAGGCACGGAGAAAAAGTCATTTTTTTCTGAACACCACATTATGTCAGTGTGTAAAATTCACAGGAGGTTCTGTTAAAATGAAAGCCAAAACATATGAAACAACTTAAATTAAGTGAACTGTTTATGCCCGCGACAGCAAAATAATCTTTTTTCTTATTGTTAACAGAATGGAAAAATAAATAATCATTTAAACGTTTTAAATGATTATTAAATCTTCAAATGTATACATTCACTAACTTTTTATTTTCACTATCATGGAGCAATACGATCAGAAAGGAAATGATTACAGTTCCTGTTCAATTTTCGTGAACGGGAAGAGGGGGTAGGGAGTGTTGATGAAGAAAGTGCAATAAAAGATTATTTATTTCCCTTCTTCAAAGAAAAACAGTGTTTCTTCCCCTTCCCGCCCATACTCATCTTTTTCGGGTGAAGTTATCAACTTGCATGTGGTCACCGGTCATCTTTTGGGGAAGAAAAAACGCGTTTTCGCGGTACTAAGATTTTTTTTTTTTTTGGTACTGCATCGTTATTTTATTATTATTTTTTTTTTTTTTCGGATCGGACCCTGAAACCGGGAGGGTGTCGGTCCCGAGCTTGCCGTATAAAGGGTCCGTTACTGTATTAAGGCTAGCTGATATGCCTGCCATTGCTCCGGATTAAAATTCTTTCATGTCTAATATTTTTAATGTAAAAACTAGTATTTTATAAAATATTATAATACACAAATCCTTTTACTATCTGAAAAGTGTTTTAATTAAAATGAAAATATCAATTGAACCAGAAGATTTTTAAAAAGTACTAATAGATAATTTTCTTTATAAATTATTAATTATTTCTTATATGTATACTTCAGATTTTATTAACAAATACAGAAATATAAGAATTTTTAATGATGATTTTTAAAAAATTAATTAAATAGTTATTTTTAAAAAATTAAAATTATGAAAATATATCAAATCAATAGTTGTTCCTGATATAAATTGTTAATTATTGTTGCGAATCCTCTACTTTTAAATTTTCTTTTAGAGTTCGTTCAGAATTCTGCTAAAGAATTCTGGCAACAGTTCTTCGCATTATTCTCATTCTTCAACAATAAAAATTATTGTTGCAATTTGTGTATAAAATTAACTTTGTAAAGTTTATTAAAAAGAGAGAAACTAATTTACGGAAATGAAATTTGTGTCACTGATAAGCAAATTTTTTGAAATTTACTAAGGTATAAAAATAGTTTCGTCGAACCTTTTTTAAAACTAACTTTTGGGCTTTGAAATGTTGACAGTGATCTTTCTCTTGGCTTAAATAGTAAGTGTCGAAAGTTACTTGGAATCAGTCCAGTGATTTAACATAATCGCAGTGATTTTTATATTTATACAAAAATCTCGCCATTGTTTTTAAACCAAGTTTACAAATTCATAAAGTTATATGAACATAACACAAAATGAAAGGTACTTCCTTGCAAGCCTTGATAAAATCAAAATAAGTATTGAAAATTAAATATTTTTGAAATATAAATTTATGAATTTTTTTTAGTTAGAGGTATAATTTATAAGCCAACTCGAACTTAGGCAGACTACTGGTTGTCTCAATAGTGAATGATAAAGATATGTTGCATCAGCCATTGAATAATGAATTTTGAAAAATTCATTAAAATTAGAGAAATAATTGCACGAAAATAATAAATAGATAAAGAAATATTTACAAAATAAACAGAAATATCGGAAAAATAAAGGCAGAGTAGTTCAGAGTCTCACTGTTGCCTAGCAACGGAGAATCTATAAATATCATTCAAAATTGTCTGTGTCAATTCAATCATTTAATTAATTAAATTTTGAAAAATTAATAAAAAATTGTATGGAATTGAATTGGTATCATTGGAAGGGTAAAATTTTGAAATTTAAGGTGATATAAAAAATATTTTTTGTGGAACAATTTGCCCCAAAGTTAACTTTGGCACTTTGAAAAGTTGACAGGTATCTTCCTCTTGTCTTAAATAATAATCATGCAAAATTTGATTGGAATTGGTTCAGTTGTTTAGGAGGAGATGTGGAACATGCATTCACAGTTCACACATACCCACAACGACTTTTATTTATAATAATATTGTCCCAGTTTATCTATTAAATTGAAGATTTGTTATTGTAAATCCTGGCCTGTGGGGTGAGAATAACATAGCCATACTTGAATTGGATCTGAAAGATAAATTAGGTTTAAGGGTAACTTATAGCTATTCCAGTCAAATTTGATGGTTGAAATTTTTTTAAATGCTAACAAATTATGTTTTTCATGTATTCTTGTTGAAAATTTCAACCTTTTAAATAAATATTAGAGCAAAAGTAAAATATTTGCTTAAATCAAGCTATCCTTTTAGAACTGAAAGTACACTGCCAAACTATCAATCCTATTTTTAAAATTTTCTGCTTTTAACAATGTCTGAGATACCATCAATTTCAAATTCCCAGTAGATGCTATTAAATAAAATATTTTTGTTTGCCTTTTTTTAAAAAATTAATAATAAAAACGTAAGAATTCATAAATTTAATGTTTTAACGATTTGATTATTGACTAATATTTATTAAAACAGTAGCTGATAAACCCAGCCTTGCTCAGGATTAAACTATTTTCATGTCTAATATTTTTTAAAAAATGATACATATTGTGTATAGCTGATATACCCGGCATTGCTCAGGATTAAAATACTTTTGTATAAAATATTATAATACACAAAATCCTTTTATCATGTGAAACATTTTAAAATTATAATGAGAACATCAATTGAAGCAAATAATTTTTAAACAATGCCGATAACTAATTATCTCCGTAATTGTTATATAAGAACTTCAATTTTTTTTTACAATTACTGAAGTATAAGAAAGGTTTTAATGGACTTTTTGGGACGATAAATTACTTTTTGATTAATAAAAAATATGAAAAAAAAATCAAATATTTTTCTGGGTATAAATTGTGATTTGTCTGCTTTTAAACTTTTCTTTTAGTGTTTTCCAGAATTATTTTAATATTTTTTAGTAACAGTTCTTCGTATGAGCATTAAAAAAATATTGCTACAAATTGTGTATAAAATTAATTTTGAAAAATTTACTAAAATGATAGGGAAAAAAATTGTACAGAAATGAAATTAGTGTTACTGAAAAGCTAATTGAAAAAAAAAATATGATGTAAAATCAGTTTCTGTTAGATAACATTTTCGTAAGATATATTCGGTAAAACGCCAAAATCTTGCTAAATTTTTAATTAACTTTTGGACTTTGAATAGTTGATAGTGACCTTTATCTTGTTTTTAAGACCTCATGCACATAAAAATATGTACAATAAACATTCAAAACCCTAGCCTCCCAACTACAGAGGTTAAGGCTACAACGACTTACATTAATCCAATGTTTGCTTCTAAACGACACTTCTGGAGCATGCTGTTGTCAAACATCTATTTCGTCTGCTTACAAAAGCTTTACTATCTTTGCTTTTGTTGGAATTTTAGCAATTGACTTGTATTTTAACGATGCCTAAAAGAAAACATAACTCCGAATCTCGTAATACTCTAAGTTATATATTTTTCATTAAAATATTACTTATTTATTATTTCTTAGGAAACGCAGTTAAAGATGACAGGTGATATTAACTGCAGTGATTTTTTAACGAATTCTAAAGCTTATTTAATTATATTAAGAAAGAACCAATGAAACATTGCCAAACAATATTTGAAAAAAAAATAAACAGGAAAATAATGGTAAAATTGTTGTTGCACCGTTGCCCAGCAACTGAGTATTATTAAATTTGCTTTATTTCAAAATTATCTGCATTTCAACTTTTTATTAAATTTTGAAAAATTAATAAAAATTGAAGGAAAAATGTCACAGTTATACAATTGTCATCATTAAAAAGCTAAAATTTTGAACTTTAAGATGGTATAAAAATATTTTTGGGGGATAATTTGCTCCGAACTTACAGCAGAAAAACGATTTCAGTTAATTTTTGATTAACTGACTGTTTAATTAACATTTGCCCTTTGAAAAGTTGACAGTAATCTTCCCCTTGTCGTAATTAATAAGTGTGCGAAGTTCAGTTGAAATCAGTGCTGTGGTTTAGGAGGAGATGTGGAACATACAAACATACCCGCAATGACGTTTATTTATATTAAGATTTAAAAGTGTCTTGTGATGCATATATATTTACTTTCATTGTCTGAATATTTCACTTAGAAATCATTTAATTTCTTTTCATTTTAAAGGACAAAGTTTTAGGACGATTTCGTAATTCAACTTTCCCTAAAGCAAACCAAGAGGTTTTTTACATAAGTGGAAATGATGCTGGTAATGAAAATCCTAAAGAACGAGAAAAGAGCATTGTGAGAGCTAAATTGACAGCAGCCAAGTATGTTAAATTTAGAAATATATAATAGCTTTTATGACACCATTCAGCTGATCTAAAAAAAATATAGTTATCTTTCATATTTAAAGCATTGATATCCTTAATATTAAGCAAATTCAGAATTAATTGATGGTATTTAGCTCTGATTTCTCTTACTGTATTTAAACTCAAAATTCTGTTGTCTTTTTTTTCTTATTGTTATATTTTCTTAGATTTTCTGTTTCAATCTAAATTCTGTTCCTATTTAATATTATTTTGTCAATAATTATTTGTTGTTCTATATTCATCTTCATTTAAAAATTTAGTTTATTTCATATATGTAATTGAAACTGACAATTAGTAGAAAACTACATATGAAGATCCATTAATGAATGATGTAATAAGTGTTTTCTATTTGACTTGTGTCTATATACGCCTCCATAAAATTAAACAACTCTAGCTTTAAATCTAGTTTTATCCCAGAATATCAATTACTAGTGTTCAAAATGAAATTCTATTGAACTCTATAATAGCAGTTTGAGTGGCCTCGGACACTTATATGATTTTTATTTAGCAACTGAGAGCACTGATCTCTGGCACTGAGTTTTTAAGGGGGGGGGGGTAGGAAAACAAAAACAAATGCTCTCTGTGATCAGTGCTGCCAAGGAACCAATTATCATCCTAATGGTAGTATCCTAGGTCATTTGCCCATTATTGCTTGCGTTGGACCATTGTGAACTTCGTGGTATTTACAAAAGGGGGATTTCTACTTGGAAAAAACACAAGGCTATTAATCAAAGTATCAAACTGTCAGATTAATGTTTTTAAATAAGAGAAATGAAATAACTACTCTGAATGGCTGAGTCCAATTCATGATTCTTGTTTCCGAAAAGTTAAATATATTCAGATTGTGTTCAAGGCTATCTAAGTGGACATTATGGCGTAATATTTATCTTTTCCTTGAACTGTCAATTTGAATTGTAGCTGCCTATAGATATTAATTTATTAAGTAATATATTAATTTGCATGGAATTTACACGAAATTATCTGCTCATTTTCATAATATTGAGAAAGTAGAAGTAAAGTTATTTACGCAGTAGTTTGAAGGGTTGGGAATGATTTAGTTAGCCTGTAAGATGCACTGTTGATCTTACTGTAGCACATAAAATTTAGTGTAATAAAAAATTTTTTCACTATATGAAATTTTGATTTTTTTTTTCCTCCAGGTTTCTTGGCCTCTTGTTATCTTATATTATGAAACCACTGTCTGGTTACAGCAAGTGGTTTACTTTCCCGCCTGATTCTGAAACTCCACTTGAATCTTTTGTGAAACTTATTGTTTTCCATCTGAACTTCAAATCTGCCATGCAGAGATTTGCAGTAGCGTTGATTTTGAATGAATGGGCCAAATTAGGAGAGGTATTTATTTGAATGATATTTTAGATATTTTACGTTTTAAAAAGTTTGAGAATTGGAGTATGTTACCAATTATTTTATTAAGTCATGATTTAATCTCATTATTACAAGGTATTGTCTATTGAAAGGAAAGAATTTTTTATTGTATCTAATATGCATTTTTTTTTTTTTTTTTTTGTAATTTTTAATTGTACTTCAGAATTAAAACTGAAATTCAGTGTACAGTGGACTACAGGTGCTAGTTCATTTAACTCTCATTCGATATATGTACTAGCAAAACAAAAGAAGAAAAGTCAGTTTCTAGAAATGGATAATATCGTATGATATCTGTGCCATGTCTTGAATGATTAAATTCAAAAAATATTTAATTTGTAATGCATTTGACAGTGGGATGCTATCTTTTATTACATATTTTAAAAATATTTGTTTGACAAAGGAGAAAATAGTTTAATGTCTATGATTTAAAAAAAAAAGCTTTTGGGTTAATTTAAAATAAGTATTGAGAAAAATTTTCTTGTTGCTTCTCTTTCTAAATAAAAAATTCAAACTTTTAACTGTTGCATCATTATATTAGAAAATATTTATTTCATATTATTCATCTATTTTTAGGAAATGTGTCCTTCAGCTGTAAAAGAAAAGTGTTTAGAATGCCTAAATGAAACTTTATATTATGATGAAATAGGTGTTGCATTTACCAGACTCCAACAGGAATGTAAAGATTTCATTGCTCTTGCAAACCATTACTCTGTGCCTTTAGATCTCTCCTTCCAAACTGGGTATGACTAATTGCTAGCCAGAAGTTTTATTTATTTATTCACATGAACTCTTTAACTTTACTAAAATATATTATCATATATATATTGAAATGTTTTATCAGTTTCTGTATACATTAACTAAATCGTAAGTTGATGTTGCTGTTAAACATGAAGTTGCTTTGAAAATATACTAGAATCAGCTTTCTGAAATATATGTGAATAGCATACTTGTTTTTTGCAATTGTCTAAAATTACAAAAAAAAAAAAATGTTTTAACACTGTTAAATTTTAAGAACAAACTGTTATTAATTTGCTATAGCAGTGGCGTCAAACTGCATATAAAAGCTAGAGAACAAATTTTAAATTATTAATTAAGTAGTAAATGAGAGAGAGATACGAGAATTATAGTGTTGTCATATTCTAATATTTTTTAACTTTCAAGGCCAACTTTTAGTTAACATGTGTGTATTAGTTGCACTTATGCAATTTTCTGCAATAGCAAATGGGAGAGTAAAAATGAAAGAAAAGTTATGTTCTTATATGGTATTTTGTTGCTGAGCAGTTGTAGTGATAGCTATAGTGGGTTCACATTGTTTTAAATGCACTTTTATGAATCTAATAAAATCACTTTTTTATTGGTGAAAAAATTTATCATAATAAATATACAATAGTCTAATATAACTTTATCGCATAATTTTTAAGAGAGCTGCTTTTTAAAAAAAATTTGGCAACATAATGTAATTTTTAGTTAAAATACAGGTATTAGGTGTGTTTCAATGATATTTTCAGACATATTATTAACATTTCCGCGGAAATGGGGATTTCTGCTTTTTCGGCATCGGATTTTATCATTCTTATTTTTTTATTATTTAATAATTCTACTATATTTTTAATATTTTAAGCACTTTTTGTAAGCACATTTCCGTGGAAACGCAGATTTCTGCTTTTTCGGCATCGGATTTTATCATTCTTATTTTTTTATTATTTAATAATTCTACAATGTTTTTGATATCTTAAGCACTTTTTGTATAAATTTATTTATTTTATTGTAGATTAATTACTCTTATTTTACTTTTCGGTATTTATGTTTGGCACGATTCCGTATTTGAGAAGTTCAGCTTTTTTTGTTCCATGTCATGTCTGTATTTTTAATAATTTTGTTGTATGTTTTTATTTGAGAGTCGATTTTAATTCAAGCAAATTTTTAAATATTTTTCAGGGCTGTATTTACTTTTGAACAAATTATCCATCTGACTTCTATGGCATCCGCTGCATTTTCTTCTGTAAAATTAAGGCCTAAAATTCTTGAAGTAAGTACACATAATCACTGTAATACTGTAAAAGATTTTTACGAAAACAATGACTGCTGCATAGCCTCACTTTTTGGGTTTCCAACTTGTTTCAATTTCTCGCATAAGCATCCAGTTCCTTCTATTTATGGAAGCAAAATGTTGATAGATAACTTTGAGAAAATGCATAATACTACAAAGAAAATTGGTTAAAAATGAGACAAAATATATGTGTACCACTAGAGAATATTACAAAACTTTGCCAATTTTTTTTTTTTTTAAGTTATGCAAATTTGCTTGAACATGTAATGGTAATTTTATGACTTTAAATGCATACTAGCTGTGTGGCCCAGCGTTACACGGGCTGTCTCGAATAATGTGTCATTCCCTGGTGGAGAGAAGAAGTGTGGTCACGCGATGCCTCGGGATCCATACTTTTTCGTATGCCTGCCTCCGGTTTATTTTTTCTACAAACATTGTCACTAACTTTCCCAAAATCGTAAATCTCCTTTGAATCTTATATTGTTTAATTAAAATTTTTAAATCCAGCCTTTTAATTACCTTATAGCAAAGAACCCAACGTTTCTTGTTGTGGATAGATTTATATTTCTGCTGCAGTTTTAAAATCTGCCTATTTTTCTGTGTATCCTATGATTATTATTATTTTAATTTTTAGCATCTTATTCATTTTGAAATAATGTAGCTGTATTTTAAATATTGTACTTGATATTGTATCTTGTAGTATTTTCAAAACTTTTTTAGCTTTTTAAAAGTCTGCTGTCTGTAGTTTCATCTGCTTTTGTAAAATAATTGACAGCCTGTTCATTTCCTTAAAAATGGCATTATGGTGTATATATGAATTTTGTTTTATTTAATGTATGATGAAATGTAATTATTTATTACTTATTGTTACTAGCAATATTATTCATATGTAGTATGAAATTATATTTTTAAATCAAAAGTGATATGAACTATTTTTTATGATTGTAATTTTTATTATTTAGACTTTAGAAGAGAGAAGAAAATCATTACTCAGATCAGCTACTCAAACAAGCAATGACCAAACTTCTTTGACTGTAATGTAGGTTGAATAACTCTCTTTAAATTTCATTTTTATGCGTTTTTGATATACTGGGTGCGTCATAAAATAGTGCAAACTTCAAAAATTCATAATAAAAGAAGTAATACTCAGAAAAAAATTTGGTTTGTTAGAATATGATGAGAGAGACATTGAATTTTTTTTTTCCATGTTTATAAAAAAAAATTCCAAAAGTAACTGAAAGAGGGCGCTCACACTTCATACTAAGGCATTTTATGCAAACACAAACAGACAATGAAACAGATCACAATAAGATGACTCTGTGCATTTATTTTTAAGTAAAAGATGTTCAACATAACCATCACCACAAGGTATTAGGTAAGTGAGGTGCGTCACTATGCCTATTACAGCTGAGTGTAGCATGTCTGC
Source organism: Araneus ventricosus (assembly GCA_013235015.1). NCBI lineage: Eukaryota > Metazoa > Arthropoda > Arachnida > Araneae > Araneidae > Araneus > Araneus ventricosus. The sequence goes on from BGPR01000126.1 coordinate 1,165,111, forward strand.
ATCCACGGTCCGTCAAGTGGCATCTTTCAGCTCCACCAAAGTGGTTGGAGAGCCCTGGTACACACGAGACTTTTAAGTATCCCCACAACCATAAATCAGCTGGTATCAAGTCGTGAGGGTGATCGTGAGGGCCACTTAAACTTACAACCTCGGCCTTCCCAACAGGAATGTTCTGACTTCACGTGCAAAGTGGGGAGGGGCACCATCCTGCATGAAGGTAACGCATCTTTCCTGCAATGCAGTTGCAACATGGTCACCAAAAGCGTAACATACCGTTCTGCAGTGTCTATACAGGTTTTCCAGCCGGATACAGGACAACGCTCTCCAAAAAAGAAAGGACCCCAACTGAAAGACGCGGTGAAACCACACCAAACAGTCACATGAGGAGAATGCTGTGGCTTGGTCAGCTATTCACGAGGGTTTGACGTTGCCCAGATACGACTGTTTTGCTTATTGACGTCGCCATGCAATGAAAAGTGGGCTTCATCTATCCGCATGATATTTAGCAACCATTGTGAGTGATGTTCCATTTGTGCCAGCACCCATGTAGAAAAGTTTTGTCTTTCATCAAAATCTGCCGGTAATAACTGGTGAAGTGCCTGTATCTTGTACGGATACAGATTCCTTTCAGAATACATCGAATCGAGGATTCTGGAATTCCCGTTATTCTCCCTGCTTCGCGAGCACTGCTTCTCCCTATTGATGTCTCAGCTGCCAATTCTTCCATTACACTTTCTACAACATGGGCGTAATCTGCTCTCAAGGATGGTCTGCCACTTTGTGGACGATCCTCCAAACTCTCCGCTTCCTCAAAACATTGTACTAAAATCTGTACCCCATTCGATGAAATAGGGCTTTTTTGCTCCTTCAGTCCTTTCTCTGTGTGAAACTTTCGCAATGCAATAGTTTTGGATTCACCATTCTTGTAGAAAAATTTAGCCACAAACGCTCGATCTGGTAATGATAGCATGCTGCCGCGATCTGATGACGAATTTATTTCCAACCAGGTGTTTTATTGCTAACCTGATTTACATAAAACGTCTCAGTATGACATGTGAGCGCCCTCTTTCAATTACTTTTGGAATCAATTTTTTTATATATACATGGGGAAAAAATCCAGTGTCCCCCGTGATCTTATTCGTGCAAACCCAAATTTTTTTCTGAGCATTACTTCTTTTATTAGAATTTTTGAAATTTGCACGAATTTATGATGCACCCAGTATTGTTTGCTTACTTTTCTGTATGTCCGAAATTACAAATTATATGACATAATTGTCACTGTTATGACCATTAAGAATTTTAACTTTCTAAAGACTTTGAATGATTTTGATTGAATATCTCATTTAAATTTTATTGTATTATTATTTTAAAATTTTCATTGTTTACATAGGATGGAAACTTTTACACTTTTGTAAATAGAATGTATACTCTTTGTCAGAGTATTCAAAATCTGTCTATTGCCTTATTTTTTAGTGAAAGTTTATAAATTGTTAGTGAAAACCTTTTCTTTCGAAGCAAAGAAACAAAACTGTAGAGGCAAATTTTATTTCTCTTGCATATCTCCACCTTTACCTTATATAGACCTCCTTTCTTGAATTCAACCTGGGTAATGTTTGCTTTTATGCAGAAAGTGCTCGTATTAAAACAAAAATTAATAACATTAAAAGGAAATCTAATAATGGGATAAAAAAATTCACTGGCTTAAAATCATTTTATGGCTCATATTTTATTACAAACATTCATGTATTACTGTATAATACTTTTGTTGCTTTTAGTTTTCTGCGTGCAGATATCAGATTGCAATAAAAGAAATACAGTTATAAATTTTGTTGTGTAATTATTTAACAAATTACCTTTTCATTTTTTTTGTATTATTATCTAAGTTGGCAATTTTTATCATTCTTCCGAATTTTTCTTAAACACTTTAAATTAAATTTAGGAATGCTCATGTCCTTTATCTGTTAGCAAAAATTAAAATAAACTGTCCCATATTATTATTATTAATTATCTTCCATTTTACTCAAAAGTGATATCCCTTTTGCCGATTGTTTAAATCCAATCTTGATAGAAGTATTATTACTCGTTCAAACCATGATACAAATTATTATTTTCTATATTCAAACCTTGAATCAAAATAATATTTATTTCTTAGATATTTTCAATTCTGATTTTTTTTTCTTCTTAGGGTACAGGCTTCTATTGCTGGTGCTTTAGTGTCTTTGAAACATTTGCCTGAAAAATTAAATCCAATTATTAGGCCTCTGATGGATTCAATAAAGCGAGAAGAAAATGAACTTTTGCAGGTTTTTTAAAAAATTTATATTTGAAAAATATTCTACTTCTTAAATGTAAAACATTCTTCGTGAACTAATTTTAAAAGTTTAATGTATTATGTGAACATGCATTTAATCTAACCTGTACTCCTTAAATTTATCTTAAATGATTCAAATTATTCTTTTATTGCAGTTAAATAATAAATCCATTTTAAGTGCTGAGAAATTATTTACAGAAATGTATAACTAGAAATATGCTAGTACAGAATGTTGTACTATAATAATTTGGATTATATTCAAAAATGCACTTGACATTAGAACCTAATAATACCTTTCTGTTTTATGACTTCATTGAATTAGAATTCTTCACATTTCATTTTCTTGATTTTTTTTTAGCGAGCCTCTGCTCATCATTTGGTCAATCTGATGGAATTGTGTCTATCTCGAGCAAGTTGCCCAAATCCAAAGATCTTAAAGAATCTTACTAATTTCCTGTGCTATGATATTGTGTGTATTAATTTTGACGGAGACTCAATTTCAAATGCTCAAACTGGAAATAGCAGTGAGAAGTCACCTGTTAGTAGGTCACTTTCTCTGAATGAAGAAAGTATTATCACATTAGCAAATATGCAAAAGGTAAAGTATTTTACATTTTTAAAATGAATTCAACTTCAGGCATTAATATCATGTGTGTAAACTTATTCCCTATGATTTTAATTTGAAAATACCCTTTGTAAATGTTGCAGTGTAACCAATAGATATAGTTTTTATTCTACAGTTTCAAAATTTATTTAACCCTTTCGGGACGACATGCCTTTGTCAAAGACCTTCCCACAGGACGGCGCGGAGGACAAAGAAATTGTCCCATAGGACGGGGGTTTTGCGTTGTGATTTTTGATACCATTTTAGATTATTACTTAAGCTGTGATGTAAGTTAAAATTAGCATTAAATACTCATATTCCTTTAATTTAAATGAAAAATTATATAAAAAATTTGCTTACCTAGAGAAATAACTTTCAAAAGCACTATTCTAATTCTTCTGAAATTTTAATTGGCAAAATACATAAATAAACTTTAAGATTAATAAAAAAAAAAATACCACAAAGACTATTTACAAGAAGAAGAAACAAAATTTTAAAATGAAAACTGAGTGGGTAAACCTCGAAGCAGGGAGAATCACAAAGAAATCAGTCGAAATATCACTTTCTAACTCTTTAGAAAATGAATCATCACTCTCGTCTATGTTATTAGTTCATTTATCATCCGAGCATATTCTTCTTCTGATAAATAACGCTTTCTTGCCATAATAAATGGGAATCAAATCTTTCAGAAATAAAAAGCAAAGTATGTGATATATATATATATATATATGCACGAAAGCAACACAGTGTGTAACTGGATTGACGGTAAAACCCAAAAGGAACCCCACATAGTAGCGAAAAGAAATAAATAAAAGTATTCAGAGAGATACAGAAACGTGAACCACATGGAGAGTGCAACATCCCAGCTCTGTTTGCTTACATTACGTTTTAGCTCCTCCCCCGCAACAACTAATGAGAAAATACCGAATTCAGGCAGAATGTGAACTAACTGAAGGTCAGGCTCCGATAATTATGTTCATTTCAAAATAAATGGACTCAGGGTGCCATCTAGTGGTCTTTAAAAGTTGTTTCAGCTCAAAATACATATATGCATCATCCGGAAACAGTGACAGTTTGCTAGTGATGCACATGTGGTACGCCCGGTCATGGGCTCCTAAGGGATCCTAAGTGCTGCATATATGCATCTCCCGTCCTGAAAGGGTTAAACTTCTGTGCTATCATTTTCATGAATATTTATGAAAGAAATTCAGGATCATTTACTAAATTTTCTGTTATTACTTATGAAATGAACTTATAAACTATTTTTAAGACTCGACTTTGGGTAGCTTAACTCAATTAGCTGTTTAATATTTAGTCGTTTTGATAATATTTGGGAGAATAAATTAATATGTGCTTTTCCTGAAACTATGAAACTAATTATGATCTACTTCTGATGTTGTAGTAAATTATGGATGTATTCTCTTGATTCCACCCCCTCCCCCTTTTTTTTCCCGTGATCAGTATATGGACAAATTTGGATACAGTGTATCAATTTAGAAAAGAAATTTTCATGTTGAGGCTACCTGAATGCTTAAAACTTCTTTAAATTTTGGAAAGTTCATCACTGCAAGGAACTAATTATCAAAGTGTAAGCAAAGTAGAATTAGAGGGATTATCATTAATAAGCTATGACGAGTTATCACAAACATGGCCAGATGTGCAATTATTTTTCCTAGATGATTTTCCTTTATATATTATGAAGCATTAAATTACAAGTGAATATGTATCGAATAGACCCAAATAAAGACTGAGATATGTTATCTGAACTATATATTATAAGAAGAAAGGGGATAAATTAAATGAGGATGAATGAAAATGTGTAGAAAGTTTTACAATAATAATTTTACTCATTATTTAAGTGTATATTGTAATGATATGTTCTAAACTGGTTTTGTTCATTAGCATGCACTTTGAAAAAAATTTATATGATAGTTTGTTATTATCATGTATTTTAATCATAATAAAAACAAAAGACCTGAAAAGATGCAATTTATCTGCCATCATGCTTGATGAAAATGAAAAAAAAAAAAAATGTGTTATTTGATATTGTCATTCAAATAATGGTATTGATCTAAATTTTGATTTAATTTACTTTTTTGGTATATATACTTGAGAGTAAATGTTTTATATGAAAAGTTAGTATGTATTATTATAAATTAAAAATGCTAAATTTTATATTTTCCCTTTAATTTGTAGTCTGCAGAGAAGGTGCTTTTGCGGAGAAGTAATTCGATTGCTTCAAAAAAGAATTTACCATCAGTACCTTCAGAAGAAGGCTCTCCAGATGATGAGGTATTATTTTAATTTATGACAATACTTATGTTTGAGATAAAAATGGTTCAGTGTGAACTTGATAATAATGGAGCAGATGAAAGCGAACTTATTGTATTATTTTTATTCTTTAAATTACTGATAATTTAACTGTTTTTAGGGAATTGAAATCCAGTTTATGTTTTTGACATGATTTTTATATTTAGTTGCAGAAGGTGTATGAGCTTCAAGCTCGTGGCTCTACTTACGTTTTTACACACGCTGTTGAGCATTTGGGAAAAGGATTGCCTGAGAAATTGCCAAAACTCTGGGAATCGGTTTTTCAGCCTTTAAAGAGTTTTATTAATCCTGATGAATCAAGTATGTATTTATTGCATTAATTTCAAAAGTTCTCATTCTTATGCCATTTTTTGTTTTTGTGGGGGGGGGGGGGACTTCATGTAAAAATATCCTTAAAATTCACAGTAATACTATCTATTCATATTTTAGTCCTTAATTTAATGTTGACAACTTTGCTGACAATATTAATATTTGGCACGTTTTGTTGGTTGTATCACATTGTATGCATAAAAATATTATTGCTGCTTCATTCTTTTGTTATATTTGTAGTATAATTGTTATGAAAGTTTGTATAATAATGCCTTCAGATTATAATAGTTTATTGCATAAATATAAAAGAATCTATTAATCATTTTAGGTGAGAAAGTCTTCTCTTCAAGCTTAAACTTGACAGAATTACTTTGCAGTCTCCAATTACTTAAAGTTATTTGTCCATTTATAAATGCTGGGCTTCATCCAGAGGTATGTGGGAATTTTATTATTTTTCTAACTTATATATTTTTTTGTTGTTGTTGAATTTAAAAATTTGCGTTTGAGTATATCCATGTTTTATGCAGTGTCATTATTTCAATAATCATAATTCACTTTTTAGATTCCGATTATAAATCTTATAATAATCATATTTTGGGATCTATATGTCTGAGTTCTTAATTCGTATTTTGTTTTAATGCTGTTTTTTAATATTTTTCATAATGTCTGTAATAATGGCAATTTTAAATTTTAAAACTATGAATTGAAAATAATCTTTCTATGAAATTTTTTGTCAATGTTGCAGTTTTTATTTCCAAATGGCCTCAAAATTTTATTTTTCATTACAAAAAATTTATATATATTGAAATTAATTTCTTTTTTGCAATGGAGAAGAGTTGAAATAAAAAAAAAAAATCTTAATCTGGAAAGATAACAGGGCACGTAGTGTCCTTAAAAGTCCCTAAAAACTGAATGGTCCTTATATAAGAGCCTTAAAAGTGCTCATTTTTTTTTATCCAAATGCTTATTTTTCTTTCGAAGGTTTGAAAAAAACAATTTTCCCCTGGTCTGAACACACCTTATAAAAACCTCTGATTATAACAATGTATTTCTTTGTGGTGTCTGATCTTTCTTCTCTCAGCTAAAAGTACTGACTCATTGGCATTCCGCCAATGGGTCCGGAGGGCATTATAAAAGTTTTTCCTCGCTGTAGGGAAATACTGTTAGTATGGGGGAAATATTTTCCTTTCGTTGACATGGCTCTTCTTTCATCTCCTTTTGCTTGTCTAGGTAGGGAAAAAATCATTTCTTTTCTGGGATAAATTTATATATTCCCACAAAACACAGGTGTCATTCTTTTCTATATGTGGTTACTTATTTTTGGAGCATTTGGTCATTATATTTCAACATTATTTTAGTGAATTATTTAGGTATTTTTACTGCAAGTAAGTTTTGTGCAAAAGTTTTAGAACTTTTTTTATAATATGCCAGGAAAATGTGTATTTAATTTACTGTGGACTTTCAAAGGTGATTACACTGAATGGTTGGAGGCTGGCAAAAATAAAAGTAAACCAAGATGTTCATGGTGCTGGAAAGAATTGGACATTTCCAGTATGGAAGAATAAACTGTAAAAGCACATATGAAACAGGATGTGTAGCGTCTTGAAAAGTTCTTAAATTTGAAAACCGTTTTTAAGCACCTTAAAAATGCTTAATTTTCTCCAGAAGTGCAAAGAAAACATTCTCCTTTTTTTTTGTTTCCTCAGATGTTGAATACGATAAATCGAAAGCATAATCATAAAGCTTTGTTTATCAGATGTATCAAGAAAAGAATACTGGATGCTTCAAGAATGAAAACCGACGAAAAGGAAGAATTCGGGAAAGGATTCCAGGGATGTCAACACATGTAAAGATAATGCTTATAGTCCAGCCAACGAAGGCCTCAAATGAGGGTGAAAAAAACATTAAATCATATTGTTTTGAAAATTGGTACATGTGTTCGTGAGGGGCTCCTGATAAACATACTAAAAGTCACCGGTCCTGAGGGGGGAACTTGCACTGCCATCTTAGATTTCATCACCTTTTTTAGTTTTTTTTGAATATCTTAAAAACTATTCAATTTTAAAATTACAATTGGATTTAACAATTTAAAGAGCGAAAAATTCGCTGCAAATACATACTTTTTTTATTTTTCTTCTAGTTTTAATAATTTTCGATATATTCAAGAAAAACTAAAAAAAAGGGGGGGGGGAATAAAATCCAAGATGGCGGCTAACTTTGAGACCCATTAATCCCGGAAACTTTTAGAGCTAGAAGAAAAATAAAAGCATGTAATTGTAGGGAATTTTTTGCTCTCTAATTTGTTTAATCAGTTGTAATTTGAAAACTGAATAGCTTTTGAGATATTCAAGAAAAAACTAAGAAAGAGGGATGAAATCTAGCTCTGAAATTGTGCTAGCTCCCCCAGAACTGGAGACTTTTAGTATGTTCATCAGGACACCCTCACAAACATGTGTACCAATTTTTAAAACTATGTGATTTAATGTTGGATCTGAACTTTCTTGGATTGCGATAAACCTCAAGTCTCGCAGAAGCAGAGTAAGGAGACCACATGCTGGAATTGTAGATCACTTAGCCATCGGGGACGTTGCCCAGGGTGCACCACGAGGAGGTAGATCTACGTTGCACCCCTAACGCTATGTTGCTCATTCGAACTCCCATTGACACCCGAGATTTCCCACTACCAAGACTTTTGAGAACTTTAACCCTAAAGGGAAAACGAATCGTTCTTCAATGGGTGCCTGGCCATTGTGGTCTTTGGGGTAATGAACAAGCGGACTTACTAGCAAAAAAAGGTGCCAACTTACTACAACATCCAAATACAGCTACTTCTTATTGGAAGATTAAACTGTTGCTGAAAAATTTGTGTACATCTAATTCCTTGCGGGATCTTCTGACTCGTACAGCTCTAAAAAGTTGAAGGAGGGTTAGCTCTTCTTCTATACCTGACAAACCTAGACATGATGCAGTTGCAGCCTTCTGTCTGACCACTGGACACGATTGCCTTGCTGCCCATCTGCAACGCTTAGGCATTTCTACCAAACCTTTTTGCCCACTATGCAATTTTGGAGAAATAATGGAAAGGGACTACCTGCTCCGATGTGGGGCTCTTCAAGGACTTACGGAGGTGTCGAGATATTGGGAATTGAGAGCGCTTTTGGGGCAATGACTTTGGTCTTCTGTTCTTGTTACACGTTCTTTTGTAACCTTTTTCTGCCTTGCCATTGGAATTATAAAAAAAATGATTTAATGTTTGTTTGTTTTTTAATGGTTTTTTTTTTCAAACCCTTTGTTGACTGGACTATTAATGACTTTATTATCTGCTCTCTCTTTCTTCAATAGTGGGCACTGCCGTATATTGAAATACTGGAATGGTTATCCCAAAAAGGCAAATTAACTGGTAATTTGTTAATTTTAAGAAATGTTTAAAAAAGGTCCCAGATTTTTATTGTTAATCTTATAAAAATTGACTTAATGCAAACTTGTCATTACCAAAAATTATTATTATTATTTTTGTTTTTTTGTTGTCAATCCAAAAAGTCGTCCTTTATTTTACAATAGAATAAATTGTGCAAATACAGAAACAAATATTAAAAGTAAAAAAAAAATACATATTTAAAATTAAAAACAATATATATTTTAAATTTTTCAATAAAATCTATGCAGTATTATGTAATAGAAAACATCTTATGCTTAGAAAATACGTGGGTCTATGTATGTATGCATGCATGCACAAAGGTACTTAATTTTTTTGGCTCAAGTGCTTTAAAAGTGCTTAATTTTTGCAGCAATTTCACACTATGTACCCTGGATAAAAATTTTACCTCTTTGGTGTGCCTGTAAATACTCATTAACTGTGGCATTTAAGTTGGAGACTTAGTATATGTTGTTACTGTGTTTTCAAATTATAGAAATTTTTAATTGTAGATCTCTGTATTGAATTTAAAGCAATTCGTAACTATTTGATCATATGATTATTTATGTAATGTAGTCTTGAAATTTAATTACATTGCAGTTTGAAAATGCAATGTAATTACATTTCAAAATTTTATGTGTAGTATTCAACCAGGAAAAAAAAATATTTTTGATGGAAGTAAAATTCTTTCATATATCAGTATTATTAATTCCTAAATAATACAGTTAAATGCACACAACATCAATTTTTATTACTGGTTGTTTATAAAAAGTTAAAATAAGAGAGATGTAATTTTACTTATACCTTTTTATTAACCCTTTCTAAGGCCCTGTTAAGTATACTTACCACCAATTTCATCAGTTTTTAAATGCAATTTTTAAAGTTGGCTTAAATTTTCGTTAAATGTTTCGATGAAACACAAACCTAAGTGTTCTGATCTCGAGCCATAATGAAGTGTCTTGACTTGCTAATTAATTAATAAAATTAATTAACAAAAATTGATGCCATGCAATAAGGTAAATGAATTTCTTTTCTGAAATTAATCTCAATCCCAAAATTATTTTATTATATCATTACTGGAAAAAAATGGCTCTTTAAAGGATTAATAAATGATGGTTAAATTAATATTTGATTTAATCCCATATTTCTTAACACTTAAAATATTAAATTGAACTATCACAAGTTTCTTTTAATGTATATTTTGTTAATGTTCTGATAAATAATTCCCGTATATATTTTTTATTTTCAGCTTGAAAGTGTTTTGCCTCATATTTGTTGTTGTCTTGATCACCCAGTTTCCATAGTCAGGCACAAAGCAGCTAGTTGTTTGGGAAGACTGAGTAAAGTAATAACTGTGCAAGCAATGAATGTAGTTCTGGATAAAATTCTTGGAAATTTGGGTGCATCTGATAATGAGATTCAAAGACAAGGTTCTGTGGAGGCCATTGCATGTATCCTTTCAATCAAATATTTAATTATAATATAATGTCCATACTTTAACTTATTCCTAATCATATTCTTTTTATATTTTGTAATTTGCTGCTATTATATTGTTCACTATTAATAATGAATTTGATTTCTTGTGAAGTTTACTTAATATTAAAGGCATTGTTAGCTTTGCATATTAATGAATTATTATTAATGATTGAAAAACATGCACATTTTATCATTTGATAATATTTGTATCAAGAAAACAAGCAGTTGAAAGTTGTGGAGTTGAAAAATGCAATAAAATGTTATATTCTGAAATGGGGAACAAAATTTGGTTGAATACAACCTGTGTTGAAATAAAAAAAAATTTTTAACTGAAGTCTGAATAGTAGGTTGTTTTGGGGCTAACATTTGAGATGCCACCAATCTTATGTATCTCCTTAATTTCACATTGTAATTAAAGCATCAAATGTATTCACCCTTCAAAATCAGTATAAATTCAACAGTTTTTCAAATGAGTTTGTATACCTTGACTTTCCCTATTTGGCAGTTAAATGGCAGACATGTTTTCCAAAGAATGAACTGTTCTTTGTTTGTACCAATTTTAAAATTAAAGAAGAAAAAAAAAATCAATTGCATTTGAACCATTTACCCCTTATGTTTCATTGCTGCATTTGCTTGTCTTTTTTTTTAATGAAAATGTTTGAAGGGACTCTTCTGTATACCTTAACTAAACTATAGGCATAATAGAGGAGCTTGGCCTGGATATAGTACCTTACATTGTTCTTTTAATTGTACCAATGTTGGGTAGAATGTCTGATCAAAATGAACAAGTTAGATTGATGGCTACTCATTGTTTTGCTTCACTTATTAAGTTAATGCCACTTGAGGTAAGACTAAATGATGCTTGCAGGTGTTCCTTTTCTCTTAGAAATAATTGTTCTTTATTGTGAGCGAAGAACTCTGTATCGATGTTGTTGCATATATTCTCATCAGTATTTTTATTTATTTGATTTATTAGGGCGGAATCCAGAATCCACCAGCTTTAGATCCAAAATTGATGGAACGAAAGGAACAAGAAAGACTTTTCTTGGATCAGTTAATGAATCCCAAGAAAGTAGAAAATTATGCTGTTCCTGTGCCTATTAATGCAGAACTACGTTCGTACCAACAGGTAATATCAATAAATTGCTTTCTTTTGGCTTAATTTTCCAAAACAAATGTACTCACCAAACATATAGGATATATAAATGAAGGTACTTCTATTTATTGGTATTTATTATGGTATATCTACAAATGGGAAATTTTCTCATTCTGACCTCATTTTGTGATGATTCTATTTCAAACTTTGCAAAGATAATTTTTGGTTTCTTATAATCATTCCAGTTGTATTCCTGAAACAGAAGTTCCGAACATTTATTCTTGCGATTCTGCATCCATTTGATAGATATCACTTATTGTAATATGCATAATTGTAGATTTCATTACATTTATTTGAGAAGAAACTTGCAATCATAAACCAAATATTATGGTAAGAGTTGTTTATCATATAATGGGCTGATATTTCCTTTCCCTTCAAATTAAATTTAGAATTTTATTTACTTCAGACTGCTTTATAAAATATAGACAATAAAATATATTGCAGTTTAATATATGGAGCTCAGATTTGTTGAAAACAATATTAATCTCTAAAAATTTGAAAATGTCAGAAATTGGATATATTCTTTGCCAAGTTTGTAAAATTATGAACGAGTTTGCTGAGATATCTGTGATGCAAATTTTAGAAATAAAAATTTTATAAACCATAACTTCTTTTGTGTCAACGAAATTTACATTTAAAAAATTAAATTTATTACAAAATTTTAATTTTTTATTACAAAATTATAACATGAAATTTGATAAGTGAATGAATTACCTCTCACTAAAAACATTCTAATATTGATAGAATATTTTATCATATCCCTGGTAATGCAATCTTGACTTCAGCACCAGAGACTTCTTGGTTCAAAACTCAATTCCACCAAAGATCCATCATGTACTAAGGCTTGACGTTGGACATCCTTCTGCTGACTTTGACAGGACAAACTGGATTACTGGCTCCGGTGCTGTTCTTGTCATCTGACTGCAATTCAAAATTGTGTAGTCTGGTACACAATAGCCCTCTTGTAGATTCAAAATGTTGCATTAATCTAACTAAACTTAGCCATCTTTTTGGCGTGAATATAAACTATTATTCAGTATTGATTTGCAAAGTTTGCTGATAATTTTCTGAAGAACACCTGGTCAAATAGCTTTCAACTCTTTGATGTTTGCAAATGTTATACAGATTTTGTGTGTGTGTTATTTGCCAAAATGCCTTTTGTAGAGCTTGTTTATTTGTAACATCTGTCCTCCTATTTCATCTGCTGCTTTGTTGACTCGAAAATCTCTTGTTCTAAAACCTTCTTCTACCATCATCTTCAGAATTTCAACTTCAGTGTTTAGAAATTCATTGATTTAATTTTTTAATTTCTCGACCTTTAGATAAATCTAGTAATATTCTTCTGTGGCTACAATTTCAAAAAGAAGGGATAGTTCTGACCTGTCAGAAAAGTACAGTCAGGGTCTCTGTAGTTTAGCTCCTAAAAGCTGCAATCATCCCCCCCCCCATCATGATGCTTAAAATTAATTGAATATGATCTAAGTTGAATCAAAATGTTTTTGTATATATTTATTATTTAATGAAATTTTCCCCCTATGCAGCAAATTATATTTGTTAGGCTATATATCTTGTTTAAAATTTTAGATTCTTAAGTATATATATTTATTTCAATGTTCCTTTTTATGTAGGAAGGAGTAAATTGGTTAGCTTTTCTGAACAAATATAAATTAAATGGCATATTGTGTGATGATATGGGACTTGGGAAAACTTTGCAATCGATTTGCATTCTTGCTGGTGATCAATATTTGCGGGCACAAGCATATGAGGTAAGTGAGAAGCTGAAATTAAATAAAATTTTAAGAGCATATTCTTTAGTCTATTATTTGAGGAAACAGAAAACAGGTTATGAATTTTCTTTCATTTTTTCAGGAACACAAACGAGCAGATTGTAAACCTCTTCCGTCATTAGTTGTTTGTCCACCTACACTTACTGGGCATTGGATTTATGAAGTAGAAAAATTTGTTAGTTCTTCTTACCTGAATCCCATTCATTATACTGGACCACCCATCGAAAGGATGAGGTACTGTTTTCTGTTTTTGTTTTATTGCAGTTCAAACATATGATTTACTCTGCTTAACTTCAAAATTTAATTTGCTTTTCAAAGTGAATATGAAGCATTAAGGCTGCCAAATACACACCACCTATAATTTCAAAACGTAATGTTATCCTATGAAGATTAATACTAGCATCTTTTCTCGTTTCCTATTGCTTTTTTTGGATGCAATCAAGTGCATTCTTAAAAGTTGGTAAACCTTTAACACTATCATTTTTGCTTGTACTTACAATATAAGGAGAATTAATGTGACAAAATTTACGATGCTAGTCCTCTAAATTGTTCTTATTTGACACATTTAGGGCAATTGGGTTACTCCTTTGTTTCTGAGGGTAAGAAGGATATACATAATATAATCCATTTTCTTTTCTAGCCGAAAATAATTTTCTACCATCATTAGAAAATACATCAATTTTAACTTTTCCTCCTATAAAAGAAGCTCCACCTTTATGAAATATGGGGCCCGCCATCAAATTACATTTTAGTTTTGGCGAGTACATTACATTTATTAAATTAACTATTTCTTCACCCTTTTTGAAGAGTAATTTAAAAGTTCCTATTCCTTCAATTTTACAGTTAACTCCATCAATATTAACAGACATATTAGTGTTATTATTCAAAGGTGGGAATTCATGAAATAAATTTTTATTTCCTCAAAAATGACTGCTAGCTGTGGTGTCAAACACCTAAGAGTTACGATTTCTGTTAGCTTCATTAAAACATGCTTCAGTTATGAAACTAGATTCTACATTTAAATTGCTAGCTCTATTCGGCTTCTTATTTTTATATTTACAGTTAGCAGCGTCACTAGTTCAATTATTGTTTACATAAAATTTATATATTGTGATTAATTAATATTTTTTGCTGTTTTTCGGTAAATTGCCAGTGTATAAAACAAAGATTGGTGGTGGACGTGCGATTTTGCAACCTATCTGCAGGATCGAGGGCGTCAGATGACGAGTTGCATTATTATATAAAAAAAAATTTCCCTAGAATATATATATTTTTATTTTGAAGTTTATTTAATTTGTAAAGGAAGGGTGGCATGTTGCAACTTTGCACTGGGTGGCAGAAGTTGCAGCTACTCCACTACACTTCTATGTTTATTTCTTTATTGTTACTTAGTACCAAATATAGTTTATATTTTCATTTAAAAAAAATCCTATAGCATTTGTAGACACCAGCCCCCCAAAAAATAAAATCAAGAGTGTTTTTGGAGTTTTTCTCTAAACACTGTATATAAATTGACATTATATAACTTACTGTTTTTGTGCTTTAAGATTTTTTTTTCTTTTAAATACTTTGTTTAGATTATCTTAAACTTCTCTTGTAAATAAGTTGATCTATCTGATCATCAGTAATAACATGTTAAATTGCCGCATGATATTTAGAGCATTATCGAGTCAAACAGAATTGACAGCAAATATTTCAATTATTTAAGAAATTCTTCATAGATATGTTTATTTAGGCTGCATATGTAAAAGTTTCATTTTATGAAGAATTTAATTGATGGTCACAAAATTAGTAGTGTTTTTAAATGTAGATTTTATCGAAGTAAGTTATATAAGTTGTTTCAAATGGACCTGAATAGGATTAATCGGAATATATTTTTTCATTTACGGCTTCTTGTAAGCAGAAAAATTTACTGATCCCTCGATGTTTGAAAAATTTCCTTGTTTTCTCCTCTGTAACTAATTTCCACATAAAGTATAAATTCACAAGAAAAGTTGATTAGAACTCATGGTGCCATGTATTGTCTTTATTAGTTATCAGAAAATTTATTTTCACTAGTAGACCACCAAAAGATTCTGTGTACCATAGGAAAAAAACTATTTTAAGATATGGTTTAGCAGAAAAAACCCGTCAAACCGTTTCAAAAGTGCTAACATAATTCTCTCAGAAATTAACATTTTCTTAAAAGGTATATTTTCTCATGAAAATTAAATGATGTTTTAAAACAATGCAAAGTTTCCATTTCATTTAGGAATGTCCGGATCATTTTAATTAAATTTTAGTTATAAAATATAATACATAGTAAAATATATCAACCACGATTCAAATAAAAGAATTATTTCAACAACAAAAATAGAGCACTCAAAAAATTGTCATGAACAGCATAAAATACAATTATCTCTAAGAAATAGATATTAGAAAGATTAAGAAATTAAAAAAGATAAAGATTTTTAAAAGAAAAAGGTATTTTGCATGAAAAGAGGAGACATAGTGTTGTGGAGACATAGCATTGAACCAATCATGACAAATGAATACCTTTTCAAATTTGAATATTATTATTTTAGTAATTAAGATAATTGTGTAGTTCAAGGAATACTTAGAGAGTGCTCACACATAAACACAAACCTTATTCCTGGGGTTATCTTTCGGAGTTATTTGTACGCTTGCTTGATTAAAATCGGACTTTGATGCTCATCTTATTTTTCTGAGGAAAAATAGAATTGCTTACTTATTATAATAGAAGTGAGACCGTTTCTTCAAACCATAAAGCAGTCACTGCGATTGGGTGGCAAAAGTGGAGGGGGGGCAAAAAATGTACACTCCTAAAAGCACCCTGGAATATAGGGAGTAGGCAACAAAAATCCTGAGAACTCGGTGCCCCCTAAAGTTGCGAGGCCCATAGGTAGTTGCCTACTTTGCTTATTTAATAATCCGGACCTGAATAGGATTGATCAGAACATATTTTTTTCGTTCGCAGCTTCTTGTATGCAGAGAATGCTTCTTGTAGTTAGAAAGAAAGGGGTGGAGGAAAGCTGATCCCACCATTCTCTGTCTTGAGGTGGGAGAAGGAAGGGAGTTGAAGTGTTAACTGACCAACGGCTATCAAGTTTCTTAGAAGGGGGGGGGGGCGCCAAGGGGCCACAAAGAAAAAAGTAGTACCTATCCACCAGTAATCAAGTTAAGGCTGTGATCCGGCTTCTCTATATAACTCCCTAAGTCGCATCCCTTCACCCCCACCATAAGAAAGCGTTTTCTTCAATTTCCAAAAAAAAGGTACACTGCATGGGAGCCTTAAAGGGGAAAAAAAGCATTTGATTTTTTTTTTTTTAATTTTATTTATTTTTTTTATTGAACAAAAGCAACAGGAAAGTACAACACAAGATGCAACTCTGATGTTCTTTTTTAATAATATATTGAATGTTTTTTTTTTTTTTTTTTTTCCTTTCTTTCTTGCTTCATATCCATTTTGAAGTATTTGCTAGTTTTTATAAGTAGTGTAGTGTGTTGTTTTCTTTTAAGAATTAAAATATATATACAATATTTTTTATTCTTTACAGCTTGTTTTAATTCAGTTAATTTTTCTCAGTATGCTTTTGTTCTGTTTTGTATTTTTTTTTAATGTTCAAATTAATAGCATAATATTTGTAAAATCTTTTGTAATCATAACTCAGTATAAACAAATTTTTATCATAAGTGTTATAAAATTGCTATCTCTTTTTAGATTACGGGCAAAAACAAAAACACACAATTTAGTTATTGCATCCTATGATATTGTAAGAAATGATATTGACTTTTTTGGTTCTATACATTGGAATTACTGCATCTTAGATGAAGGTCACATAATTAAAAATGGAAAAACCAAAGTAAGAAAAGTTTACTAAATACATTTTATATTTATTGCTTGTAAATTTTATATCTTATGTTTATTTAGACCAAAGTTTGATGTGTATTTGCTTGAATTAATGTTGATTCAGGCAATTTTCCTTGGATTGGACATGTTATTAGCTGAATTTCCTAGATTATCTATACAAATAAAAGTGAAACTCATAAACAGTTTGTATCCCATAAAAATATAAACTACTGAATATATGTTGCCTCCCTGCAGGTTTTTTCTGTAGCTGCTATATCACACCATCTCATGAAAAGCCCCATGTCCATACTTTAAACTTCCTCTTCAGTGTTTAATGTATTTCAAGGCTGCTCCGGTAGCATTTAATCTATCCTTATTGAGCTATTTAACATCACTGACTTTATTTAACAGTTCTTCAAGTTCATTCACTGAAACAATAACTCCTATTCTTTTAGTTTTCATTATATAAAAATACTATTGGGACTCTTGCTGATTAAAACATAAATTAACCCTTTGACTGCAGGTACTTTCATATATATTTGGTTTATAAACCGCACCTGCAGTTAAAGGGTTATGAGAGATTAAGGGCATTCGTTATCACAGCTGTTAACTGACTTGGAGTCTCCAGCAACATATTGGGGTGCCCACCTGAGCTCCATGCTCTACAGATAGAACCAATAGTAAAAACTCAAAAGAAACTATTCATTTTTAATTAACTCAGAACCAAAATAGAATGTTGGATAGCAAGATTCTTCTGTACTGAATTATGGAGCAGCAAAATTACCTGCACAGCTAAAAGTTACTCATTTATAGCTTTTTTGCTTAAAAGATTGAGCACTAAAGCAGATATTGTTCCTCTTTTTCCCTTGTAGAAAAATCATAAAAAGCTATTGTTGACTCTCCATTTAATTTATATACATTTCATGTTTGTATCAGCAAAGATGATATGAATTGATAAGTCTGTATGTTTGTCTTGTTGATGCCTGTAAGAGAATTCCATGCAATTATTTTATGCTGGTATTAACATTTCATCAAATTACTTTGTTACTAAATAATTCTTGTATATTAAAATTATATATAATTTACAGCTGGCTCGAGCGATCAAACAACTTTCAGCAAACCATCGTTTAATTCTGTCTGGCACCCCTATACAAAATAATGTATTGGAACTTTGGTCCTTATTTGATTTCCTCATGCCTGGCTTTCTAGGTAGTGAAAAGCAATTTACAGCACGATATAGTAAACCTATATTGCAGAGTAGAGATGCCAAATCATCCTCCAAAGAACAAGAAACTGGTAATATATATATTTTTATTTTTTTTATTATAAATCTTATTACCAAAAAAATGTTGATTAATGGTATAAATTGTAGGAATTTATTTGTTCATTTGAATTTTATGTACATGTATCACTTCTTATTTATTATAACTAGGCATAGCATTATTTAAACTAAACATGGCTCAAATGGTTTTGCTAAAAGAAAAATGTATCGTCACTGTGTATAAGTAAAAAGTTTCTTCCTTTGGCTCTCTTCCCTCTGTCCCTTATTATATTGTATTTATTTTCTGAAATTTTTTCCATGCTCAAATTTTTAAATTTTATAAAACTGGTTTCAGGTGTTTTGGCTATGGAGGCCCTTCATCGACAAGTACTGCCATTCCTTCTTCGAAGAATGAAAGAAGATGTCCTCAAAGACCTTCCTCCTAAAATTATACAAGATTATTACTGTGAACTGAGTCCCTTACAAGTAAGTTACATTCCTTTGTAAATTTTTCATAAAATAGAGATTGTATTTTTTAAAATTTTGTCTATGAATTCTCCTATTCAGGAAAGCATTATTTTATAATTTATTTGTTTTATTTTCAAGTTGTTGATGCTCTGTTTCTTTCAATATAGGTAAGACTGTATGAAGACTTCAGAAAGAGTAGAGCTAAACAATGTGTAGACAATGCCCTAGTTGAAGGTGAAAATGCAAATACTTCTGGGACATCTCACATATTCCAAGTAAGGAAGAAAAAAAAAATCTTACAATTTAAAATGCTGATGTAAGCCAATATTACTAATGCTTAATGGAATCTACAATTTCTTTTTTTTTTTTTTAAGTGAACATTTATTCTGAATTGAAACTCGTGCTCTGATTTAAAAAAAAAAAAAAAATGCCACAAGTTACAATAAGCTTTTTAAATAATGATAGATTTACTGGCATGTCCTTGCGAGACTTGAATTGAAATTAAAGAGCTCTGAGAATTAAGTTTCAGAGGGATTTTTCTGGATTAAAATAGGGGATTTCAATTTTTATTGTTGTCTCCCCATAAATTTAAGCTGGACTTCTTTTGGTAAAAAAGATACAATTATTTTAATAATTAATAATGTAAAAAATTGAATGTATTGGAGACTTCTGAAACTAAATATTTCTATTGTCTTTTCTCTTATAACAGTTTTATTAAAGTTCTTGGTGTTTTGAAAGTTAAACAAGAACAAGTAAATGTGACAGAAAATTAAAACCTGGAATTTTCATATATTGCTATTCTGTTCCAAACCAAATTATGTTCTTAAAATGGATTTTGTACTAATAACAGTTTTTATTTTAGGCCCTTCAATATCTTCGAAAAGTATGCAATCATCCAAAATTGGTCTTATCTCCCAACCATCCTGAATTTGATTCTGTATCTAAAGAACTTAAAGAACAAAATTCCAGTCTTAAAGATATCAATCATGCTGCAAAGCTGTGTGCTCTTAGGCAAGTACCTTCATTTCCATGCATGGAAGTTTGTATGAATGTTAACTAATAATTATCCTTAGGATAACAGCTAATTATTATGTCAATTATATCCATTTTAATAAAGTTACTGTTATCCGAACCTTGAATCTTTGGATTATCTATCAGTAAATATTTTTAAAAAATGTTAACTGGTATAAAATAGCAGATATAAGAAATAAAAGAAGATATAGTAGATATAAAATTTAATTAATATATAATAATTTTTTAATTAATATTAATTGGTAAAAATATTTAATTTGTCCCCGTATGCCGAATCATTATGATTATTTGTAATCAATTTAGATGGACATATGAAGTGGAAGCATACCAGAAAAAATTTAAAAAGCAATTTAACAGCCTAAAAAGAAAAGTTGTGAATTAAATTATATAACTAAAGAAAACGTAACAGATTAATAACAAAGAAGATAACGTAACAGAAGAATTCATGGTGTCACTTAAAAGGTTTTCTGTATCGAGTCTATTGTTTGAACATGATCATATTATTATGCTTATATTATAATTCCATATTCAAATTTGGATGTTGATTATTGAATTTTGTAATCAATGAAAGAATGAAGCAGGAGAGTAGTAATTAATATATAGTCAATAAAAATGAGAAAGTTTTAATTAGCTGATTATGCTCTCTTGTTATATATATTTCTGTTCAAGATTAACCCTCCGAGTGCCCAATTATTTTGATCTTTTAGCTGTCAGGTTTGAAATCATAGCTTTTAAAGTAAATGAATCGATCTTTTTTGTATTTAATTGTATCTCTGGAATCTTAAGAATCCGTGATTGTTTTAGAAAATATACATATAAATACGAGCTATCTGCTTTTGAACTGAACATGAAAAACGGAAAAAGACATTTGCGCCGCTAGGAGGGCTAATTATATTGTCTTTTAATTGTAATCATTGTTTTGAAGCCATGATTTTCCATGCTATAGTTATAAGTTTTCTGTTACTGCATATTGGAATCCGTTTGAACCACTTATTATTTTTATCTTTTTCATTTGTGCATTCATCTAACTTTAGAATGCTGTATCTTAAACATTAAAATTAATGGTAGAAGGAAAGTGTTTCTTGTCTTGATGCAATTTTTGCTAAGAACAAAGAAAGTGAGGGTAGTAATGCCATCAAAACAGAAATATTTCATCTTAAAAGTAAGATAGTAATAAATATATTAACGAGTGAAATTTTGTTTTATATCTGTTATGATTTAAAAAGTTATTCTTTCAAACAGCTGGTTGTCACTTTTGAAAATGTAGTGGCAACCTTCTGCATAATTTCATTTTAAATTTAGTCTGTATCATATTTTTTAAAAAATGAAAGCTATTAATTTTAAAATCATGTGTGGACTTGTTTTACATTAAATTGAAAAAAAAAAAATTGGTTTGATTTATAATTATTAGTCTTATGTTACTCATAAAATAGTGCAAGTGTGTGTGAAATATCTGCATATTTAATTATATAACTCTAAATTAAAAATATATATATAGTTGTATTTTGACATTTTTTGAACTTTTTTTCATGAATTCTTGTAGTATATTTTGTAAAAAGCATAAAACATAACTTTTTTTTTTGCTTAGATAATTTATTATTATTCCATTATGTTTCAAAAATGCTTTCCATTATGTTTCAAAATATTTATGCATTCTTTTATAATTGAAGTTTGTTTACTTTACTTTTACAGGCAACTTCTCCAAGATTGTGGTATTGGCATATCGAGTCCAACTACTGAATCTAGTGAACCTACGCCTGTTGTAAATCAGCATAGAGCTTTAATCTTCTGTCAACTCAAAGGCATGCTTGATATTTTAGAGAATGATTTGTTGAAGTATGTTGAAAATTGTTGTTTTTAATAAGTTGGTTTTTTTTTAATTCCCCTCCTTTTTATTTTGGTTCATTATTCTTGTGACCTAAAATTAAAATTAGTTGATTACTCAGTTTTTAAGTATAATTTTAAAAAATCTTAATCTGATTGTCTTAAATGCTATAATGCATTTAACCTATCATAGTTTTTGTTTGAAATTGCATTTATTTTTATAGTTTAATCCTATCATCTGTGCTGATGTAAACAATTTCTGCAAATTATCTCAATATAGATTTTTCTATCCATTTTCCATGCAGAGATGTGTTTAAATCTTTCAAAGAGAAATTCCAACTGGAAACATTAATTGTTCTGAACACTTTATTTCTTTAAGCTATATGGCCATTGTTCTATGATTTTATCTTTTGTACACCAAGCAGCCAATCGCATTAGCTGAAGAGGCTCTTTCACTATTGCCATAGACTACTGCTCCCACAACTCTTAATATACTCTTTGATTATCAGTGTTCCTAATGTATCTGCTAAATTTGGAATGCAGAAATATTTCCATTGATGAAGTCTCATTAGTTATATTACATTACTTGTTGGATAAAGTAATCCATTTTATTTTGAATTTGAACTCACTTGGGGTTCTCTCATTTGTTGCTCCACAGCCTCTTTATGCATTTGGGGAAGGTATATAGGAGAGAATCACCGAATTTGGGCCACCTGGACATTTTTAATGTACTGTGATGGAGAAGTAATTTTAATAAAAAACGAGTACTAGAATTTTGTTGTAGCTTATTTATCTTTAAAACAGTGTAATGAATTTTGCATGAAATACACTTTATAGTAGGAAAAAAGCTTTGAAAAATTGTGTCGTCAATCCAATCAAAGAATCTGGTTGCCTAGATTGTCTCATATTCACACCAGCACACAATGCATGAACCCAAGTATGGCATTTTATGCACTGTATTACTTTCTCTTCTCCCATTGTGTCCTCGCAACTGACAAAACAATGTAACCTTAGTTTTTCAGGGTGGCAACAGAATCTGGAAATCAGGGAAAGGTCGGGGAATTTTAACAATCTGGAAAAGTCAGGGAAATTAATAAAAATATCTAAAAATCAGGGAAAATTAATAGTTACTTGAGTTATTACTTATAAATTAGTATCTTATGTCTAGCATTATTTGTAATAATAAATGTAATTTTAAAAAATACTTATATTCATTTACTACATATTAAAATACTTATTTTCATAAGTTTTTGATCGGAGCAATTAATTTCTTATGATTTGTTAAAGAATAAAGATTTGAAGTAATATTTTGGCAGTTTCTCTTGTTTAAATCTTTGCTAAAATATAAAGTATTAGGTACGTATAATTATACTATTTTTATATTTATGCTGCAATATTTTATTCTGGTTCCCATGAAAAGAGCACTAATTAGTTATTGAACTGTTTTAAAGTTTTGAGCAAAGCTCATAATAACCTTTACTGTTAATATAATTTAACTTGTGTTGCAAAGAGTAGTTTTAATGTTTCTTAGAATTCTTATGCAGTTTTAGAAGCAAAGTATTTTGTTAAAATTTCCAGTATTTTTTTACATATAAGAAATGTAATATGTTGTTTTAATTGATTTTTTTAGGATGTTCATTCCATTTTTAAAAAAAAATTAATTAATTTTTTTCCATATTAAATAACTGGTAAAAGTGTTTTTAATAATGTATATTGTACACATACAGTGATTCCGAGTAGGGAGAAGGCCAGGAAACTAATATAATTAGTAGCCGTAAATCAGGAAAATGTTGTAAATTTTGTCGGGGAAAAGCCAGGGAAATTTTTTTCACAGTTTCTGTAGCCACCTTGTTTTTGTTCTTTTTGAACCAACATTTGATGGCTTTAGAGTCCTTTTATTGTTTTTTGCTTTGACTTGTTCCACTTCTAATTGGCGAGGACTACTAATGGTGATAACTGCTTTCTGAGCTATTCATGTAGTTTAAGATAATTCCATTGATTTAAACAATTTAATTTAAGTAACTTTTGGAAAAAAAATCCCTTATCCTTGTTTTCAGACTATTTTAATAAAGTTAATATATTAAATTGTAGTTAAACAAATTTCCTGTCTGAGAATATAATAACATTTTCCTACTTACTCAAAAACAGCATAAGGGCTTTTTTTTTTCTTTTCTTAATATAATTAATTGGTGATACTTAAATTTAAACACTTTTTCTATAACTGTGATTACACATTTTTTTTTTTTTTTTTTTTTACTTTTTTGGTTCATACACTTTTTTTTGTTAAAAATGATTTCATATAACCCATTTACATTGTTACAACATAATTTGCTTATTTTATCGCCTAATTATTTGATAGAATTGAATATATGATACCAGTCCAAACTTGACAACTCTACCCTATCACTTTTCTTCTCACTTGCCATTAACATGGTTTCTTTATACGTCTAAACAAAACATGTGAATAGCAACAGCCTTTCCACGTATGTCCACTTATACAAGGAAGCACAAAAAACACTTATAACCTGACAACTTTAATCCTCATATAATGATAGCTTACCCTATGATTGAAACACCTGTCGCTACAATGTTTTAATTCTAAATATATAAATGTCATTAATAGTCAATTGAAGAAAGTAATTATATTCCTTTTATTTATATTTCTAGATCTCTCATGCCCAGTGTGAGTTACCTTCGTTTAGATGGAAGCATACCTCCTGGTCAGCGGCATTCAGTTGTCCACAAGTTCAATAATGATCCATCAATTGATGCTCTACTTCTTACAACTCAAGTTGGAGGTTTGGGTCTAAATCTAACTGGAGCAGACACGGTTATATTTGTGGAACATGACTGGAATCCTATGAAGGATTTGCAGGTATTCTTTTTTTTTTTTCCCCCTCTCCCCTCTGTTCCCAAATCAAAATTTTTTGAAGCATAATTGACTGAGTGAATCGACTTCCTGGTGTAATTCGACTGTTTGACATTTTGTCTAAATTTGTTATGCATACACGACCAATAGTGTTGTTCTTCTTTTAATTTGGCATGAATGTTCCTTGAAGTCAATACAAATAACTTATGTGTAGGGATTTTCATTATTTTTTAATGCTTACATTTCATGAAATGTTCTGCTTTTTTCAATAATTTTTGCTAAACAGTAGTACTTGGAGACTACCTCCATTGA
The DNA here is from genome assembly GCA_013235015.1 of Araneus ventricosus. Lineage (NCBI taxonomy): Eukaryota > Metazoa > Arthropoda > Arachnida > Araneae > Araneidae > Araneus > Araneus ventricosus. The sequence continues at coordinate 1,190,116 of BGPR01000126.1, forward strand.
CAACCATAAAAGTTTTTTCAACTGAAAAAAATAATTCAAATCCATTTTCCTGTTTTTCCACTCAAACCCTCGCCTTTCGAGAACTTGCCAATTTTTTCTGCTTATAATCTAAAAATTAAAGTGAACATTCGTTAAGTGAAATTATTATTTTTTTTAAAGTGCTTACTATTAAAATAGTTTTAAATGTGGCTTTCCTTCTCTACTTAGCCCCATAGTATATCTCACTTCCTTGTTTTAATAAGTCATTACAGGTTTTTGTGATTTTTATTAACTAAAGATTTCTTTATTCATAGGCTATGGACCGAGCTCATAGAATAGGACAGAAGAAGGTGGTTAATGTTTATCGGCTCATTACTAGGGGAACACTTGAAGAAAAAATTATGGGGTATGTATAACTTTCGAAAACTGGATCGTCTATGTAAAATTATTTTGCACTTTATAGCTAAATTCTTTTTTCTGTAGATTTTGCTTTTGTTTCTATTTACTTGCATGAGTTAGTTAACTCAAGATGTTATATCTATCTAGTAAATTAATATTCAGTTAATTTTGCACAAAGGCAATAATTTACAATTACTCTAAATAATATGATCAGACATTGCTTTGGTTGCATAAAAGAAATTGCATTCTCTTTTCTGAAATTTGTGGAACTTTTGTTTTAAAAAAATAATAAGTTATATCTATTTCCATCTTTCAAATTTTAATTAAAAATTAACTTACTGTTACTTAAAATAATAAAGTATACCATTTCTGTATACTTTATCAAGTTAAAAAAACATAATAGTTGAATGAGATTCAGTGTAATTCTCGAAAATAATAAATTATTTGTAGATTGAATCATCATGTATGATTGAGAAATATGTGTCATAATTATTGTTCCTACAGTTTTTAATCGACAGTTTCATATACTGTAAGCAGAAACCACCAATTTAGTATCTCTTACTTTCTTATTGCAATTATATTGTCATACAGAACTATGCAATAACTTCATTATATTAAAGTCAGAGTACCAAATTTTCGTGACATGAAAACAGTGTAGTTTTTAGTGTTAAATTTTTTAATTAATTATTTATTTATTGATAGTTATTTAGGCATGCAAAAAAATGTATTAATTACATGCAGGGAAGGTGTACTAAAACAAAATTTAAATTATTATACATAAAACTACACATAAAATAGCATATATGTGCATATACTTCAATAATAAATTCTGTCAGAAATCGAATCTGGCCATTCCTTTTTGCAGATGAACTTCGTAATTATTTTTGTGTTTTAATTAATTGTCATGATATTGCATAATTTTTTAATAGCTTATATAACATTCCATTAAATTTGTAGAATAACTTTGTGCAATTATAATATGATTCTAGCAACAAGTGTATGGGGCATATTTTCTGTATCTAGAAAAATATTATTCTTATCGATATTCTTTCCAGACTGCAAAAGTTCAAGTTGTCTGTCGCAAACTCTGTGATAAATCAAGAGAACACAAATCTTCAAAATATGGGTACAGATCAACTTTTGGATTTGTTCGCTTTAGACAATAAAGGTGAAAAAATTACTCAAAGTTCAAGCAAAGAAGATGGTTCTAAAGACTTAAAAGCAAAAAATCTACGATCAGTCCTGGACAATTTGCCTGACCTTTGGGATACATCTCAGTATGAAAATGAGTATGATCTATCCAACTTTTTAAAATCATTGAAATGAGAAATTTCTGAATTGCTTAATTTTATTTTGCTCAATCATTTATTCAGAAGATTTTCATACGTCACCTTCTGTATTACTTTTCCTTGGTTAGAATATTTTAGGACCATATTTGGAGAGCTTTATCTTTACCATTTCCTTTCATTGTGATAAGTGCAAGCATCTTTCTTTACTGAATGGTTATGTCCTTTGTTTTAAATAGAAATGCCGAAATATTTTTTTTATACCATCTGAGTAATATAGAAAAGAAAATGTAAATCTGCTATTTTTATTTGAAGGAATAGAAAGTTAACAATTTTTTATGCTAATAACTATTTATGTTGGGTCACATCCTTTGTGTGAATTTCAAATCAGTTTTGCCATGAAGTATCGATTCTTTATTTGATTTTTACAGCATGTTGTATTAAATGTAAAATGTCCGATGTTATACTAAGCTATTGTCTTGAATTGTATAATATTCGGCTAACTTAATTTTTATTTTGAGTAGTTTACAAGAACATGTAAATTATATTTCTTTTTTATATTATTTTTCTTAAAGCTGTAACTCATTACTAAAGGAATATGTTGAATTCTTAAAACCTAGGATATCTACAATAGCTACTTGTTACATATAAAAAAAGTTTTGATCAGCTTCTAGCTAATCTATATATATATATATATAATTATCCGATGTGCTTTCATGTCCAAAACTAATATATGGAAACTAACTTTTTTATGGATTAAATATAAAGAATTGCTCTAATAAGATATGGGGTGGCTGTATTTCGTTTTATCAACTCGGTACTCACTAATGTTTAGTTCTTAACAAAAATTTGTATAATGCATTTCTGAATGAAAATTATATATTGAGGTTTGTGATACTGCCTGAAACACATTTTTTGCAGATCTTATTAATGAAAATACCCAGTGAGTAGATTTTATAGTTTTGTTTCACTCAGTTTGAAACCTCGCTGCTGGATTTAATCCGTGCATCTTTGTCATGGCAAGTTTGACCCTGCAGCTTAATGTATTTGTTAAACTGAAATAAAACTTAAGATGGTGGGTAGAATAAGTTCAGTACGAAAGGTGCAGTGGAGTGTGAACTTATTTCATGATTTTTTTTTAGGGCTGATTAAGATATTTTTTTATTTCTGGTACTTTTGATTAATTTAATAAAGGACATTTATCTCAAGCTGCAAATTGGTCCCTGTTGTTAATTGTCAGCTTCATGCTATTTTATGCTTTCATATTTTTCTCAAAAATTTTCTTCTTTCAATTAGTGTTAGGAAAAAGTCGGTATAAATTTGTCTATGTTGTTCTGATCTGTTCAGAAAATGTTTTGTGTTATGCATTTTTGAAATTAATTTCTTTAACTGATAAAATATACAATGGAGTTTCAAAGTATTGCTTTCATTCTTGAAGTCATCAAGATATTTGAAATGTTTTAACATACGTATCATAACTGTAAAATTTATTAATATAGCATGTTTTCTTTTCACAGTAGTAAATTTTCATTTAAAATTCGCATCATCATCCTGTATATATTTTCTCATATTTATTGCACTTCTACTGTTGTGTCTTGTTTTGTGTATGTGTGCAAGTGAGAAAGATAATTGTCAGTTTTTATATAACACAGCTTAATGTAGTCTTTTTATGGATGACCACATTTCGATACTCGCTAAAATGGAAGCCTTAGATCTGTAAGTCGGCTGTTTCTGTTGTGTAAATGTACTATCATTAGATTTAACATTACTAATTCACACATGTTTTAGTGTCAGAAAAAAATATCTTTCTTTACTTTTTAATGTTTGTGGCATTTATTCATCTTGCACTTTTAATGACTGAATTTGAATATGGTGAATATCCACAAAATGTATCTGGAAATGTGAAAGTATTTTTTCAGTAAAAAAAGTAATAAAATTCTTTTCAAATTATGTTGTTTATTTATTTTCCCCTCTCATTTTCTATAATGTAAAACAGCGGTACTTGGGTAATTCAAAGCTAATTTGACCGTATAAAAAGTTTGATTTATCTAGAAATTCGAATCGAGGAAAACTGTGACTAAAAATGCCAGTAAAGTTTTATTATTAACTTTTAATGTAATAATTTAGAAATTGTATACAGCACTTTGAATGCAACTGTTTACAATAAATTTCAAAATAAACAGTACAATTCACATGTAATCATTTTAAAAAAAGTGAGAAATCGTTTTATTGCTCTTTTTGATTGAATATATTGTAAAGCAATTAAGTCCTCGAATTAATTAAAGGCCTTAAAAAAACAATTCAAGAATAAAGATAGTTTTAATTTTGATTTCGAACTTCTCAAAATAAATTTGAACTTTAGACAATATTTTGACATTGTATTAATATTAAATTCAAGAGACTAGGGAAAAATTTGAATTACCAAAGAATTTGAATTAAAAACATTCAGGTTCCACTGTGTTAATAAAAAGAAACCAGAATGTTTTAAAGCAAAACTTTTGTATGCATGGAAAAATACATGGAATTTGCAACTTTGTAATGAATTACATTTTATATTACGGATTCAAGCGATATAATGTTAGCAAGACTTTGTCTTGGCTCCCATGTCCATCCAACTGATGCAGCAATTGTAAGGGTTGCAGGCATATTCTGTATATCTTATCTACTGAAACATTTGTTATATTGTGATCCGGATTCCATTTGCTTCAGATGTATCATTTTCTATATACACTATATTCTATGTGAAGGTTTCAAATGCCACTTTTTGTGAGTTAAATACTTTGGAGTTACTTATCCTGCTTTAGAGGGCATACTGGGAGAACCATGCCATTGTAGTATTTCTTTGTTTGTTTAAGACATTGTATAATGCAAATCTTCTCTTCAGTTTTGTTGTTCCTATCATACTACCATTATTGATGTTTTCAAAATTGCAACTTGATTTAACACACATTTGGTGTAACTTGACTGGATATGTGCCTCATGCCATTAAAATTCCAGCAGGCAAAATGATTTTTGAGAATTGTCCTGTTTTACAGAATGAAAGACTTAGGTTGAGTTACTTTTGAATATTGTTCGTAACTTTATACAAGTTTTTAATTTCAGACAATGCAAAGCAAAATATTTTATTATTGATACGGATTTTTTTTTTTTTAAATACTGCAATAAGTTGTTAATTTTGCTCCAGAATTTTATCCACTAAGATACTTTTAACAAAACAAAATCGCTCTTTTGGTGACAATATAAGACTTAAAGTGTACTACGATGAGTTAATTGAAATGTGTTGAATGGGATTTCTGGTAACAAAGGCTGTTATCCCCTTATTCCAAACAGATGCACTTAATAAATGTCAAAAAACTTCAAAGATTGCAGAAGAATCATAAGATGCTGCTCACTAGAAACAACTTTTTGAATGAAGAACAAAATTGAAAATCAATGTTGAGTTTTTACGCAAAGGTTTGACCTATGATTTGAATATTTGAAATAGTACAAAATAATGTGTGCAATGTTATTTTCAAGATTACATATTTGACAACGAGGGTTATTGTGTAGACCAAACTTATTTGACAGAGCTGGAGTGATGATCATCCGGGTTAAAAGTTGTGCAATTATGATATCCTCTCTTCCATTTTTGAGCCAAGGAGTAAGAGTTAACATGGTTGGAATATCGCCAATAGATTATTGACATTTACTATTTTGAAAAATATGATTCATTTTTTGAAGAGAAACTTTCTGATAATGAGAAATTATATCTTCAGAAGCAATCCACTCTAGCAACAGGTGCGACTCCGTGGCCGCCTTTGCGAGAAAGTCTGCCTTTTCATTCCAATGTATCGGTGAGTGCCCTGGAGTCCACACCGAACACATTTTTTTGATAAAATTTTTTCCTAAAAAGAATTTTGTCAGCTAATCTGTAAATTACCTTTGGAGATTTGATTGGTAAGCATTTTAAAGCTTGAAGGACTGAATAGTTGTCTCTCGGCAAAAGCATATTTTTATCTGTGACTGAAAGTTCATCAAGGGCTTGACAAATTGCCAAGGCTTCTGCAGTAAAAATGGAATTGATAGGATGAATTCTGTAAAGAAAAGAGTGCAAGTTAGAAATACCCGCAATAGAAGTGAAATAATACGATTTGGATGCATCCGTGGCAATGATATGGTAATCTTGAAAATCTTTATATATATGGTTTCTTCATAGAGGTCCTTGATCATAAAAACAGGATGAGCTTTATTTTGGAAGCTGAAATCTGAAAGATGAGTTTCGTGAAAATTGTTCTGACGGATGAGGGAATCTGGGGAAAACAGTAATATGATCTGTAGAAGTGTTCATATCTGCAAACAAATTAGCAATCATTACTTCATCTTTTTTAATTAAGTTGATACTGGGATTGCAATTTTGATGAAAAATGGGAGATTCGAGGGCCATTGGCTACTTACCTGATAAAGAACTGCTCTGTGTTTTTCCCGACAGCACTTCCTGACCCGTGATTTTCATTAGTACAATATTTAGGGTCCATTTAGGCAGACAGAGAGCTATTCTGAGGGTCATAGATTGTATAGAATTGCAAGCTTTATATTATGTTTCAGAAAATTTGTTTGTAATTGAACAACTATAATAAAAGAGACTACAAATACTATTATTAGAAATGTTTATAAGATCCTTTGTTTCGGTGCCGTACATTTTATAAGCAATAGATTTTAAAGCATTGATTTTTCCTAAAAGCTTTGGATTGAATACTTTTTAATATTATGCCATTTTGGTTTGTCTTGGAAAAATTGATACCTAAATATTTGATAGTTTGTTTCCAAGCATGTGTTAGTGTTTTGTGAAAGCATTTCCTGCAAAGCAAAGGTGCAGGTTTTGATTATGTTATCCACTATTTATTTGAAGATGCCGATGGGTAAAGAGCTATCTGAGTGTGAAGTGAGAAAAATTTTATTTGATAAGGGTACTGGTAAATCTGAAAGAGAAATAGATAGGTTAATGAAGCGTTCTAAAACTGCCATTCACAGTGTCATTATTAGAAAAGATAATTCAAACGAAATAAAACGATCTGGAAGAAAAAGGATTTTGACAGCACGGAACGATGACGAATTTTTCAACTATCAAACTAAGAAAGGTCTTTCGATTCGTAAACTTTTGAAATGTTTCGGTAAAATAACTTCCGCGTGTCACAGTTTGGAAGAATCTTAAATGAAATGCTAATACAAAGTTTATGAAAATGAAGAAAACTCTAAAGTTATTGAAACATTATTGAGAAGAAAGACTGAATGGGCTAAAAATGTCATATCATGGACCTATAAGTGGAAAAAAAAATTATATTTTCTGATTAAAAGAAATTTAACCTTGACGGTCCCGATGGCAACAAACACTACTGGCATATGACCTGAGGAACTAAAACAATACTTCAGTCGACAAATGGGAGGAGGATCAGTAATTGTTTAGGGAGTCTTTATTCATGATGGATTTTGCGAATTTCGAGATGTGTGAACTCTTCACAATATCATGCTATGCGATATGATCATCTGATACCGTTTGTGCCTTTATAGGTGGTGCTAATTGGATATTTCAGCTGGAAAATGCTTCTTGCTATACATCTAAATCCCTTCAGGAATGGTTTAAATAAAAAAAAAGTTAATGTTTTGACATGTCAAAGTCCAGACTTGAGCCCCATGCAAAACCTTTAGAGTATATTAACAGTTATTAATAAACAGTTAGTCTTCATCTACGAATAAACTGGAAGTAACCATTGTAAAAGAAAGGCACAACATTTCTGAAATTAAACTTAACTATCTGGTCATTTCAATGAAAAACAGTGTTTGAGGTGATCAGGAAAAATAAAGGATCAATATCATATTAATTTTCATACTTTTTTTGTTTTTAGACGAGCGGTCTTATCTTTTGTTAACTTAGCCATTTATTGCATTATTCAAAATTATTGAAACTTAATTATAATAAATATGTTGTAATATCATACTTCATGTGTTTAAATTATAATTAGAACCTTTATTTCATAATTTCCAAAATTAAAGTGGTCTTATAATTTCTTAACGGACTGTACAATAAAGAGGTAGCAACTTACAGAAAAACAAGGGACTTTTATTAGTATGTATAATAGCATTTTTGAAAAGTCCCTTTTCCCCTTCAACACTACAATAGCCTCTACACAAAACCTAAAAATTCTTCAAATCAATTTATCTAGTGCAAAAGTACCCACTAACCAATTCTATTTAAGTAAACATGATCAATCCTGATATACTCTTTGTGCAAGAACAGTGCAATAATAATAACGAAATCCCAAGAACCCTTCAATCATGGAAAATCTGTAGTTGCTCAAATCAGGAAGCTACAATCTTAATCCCCTCTGCTCAATTAAAACCTGACCTATTGGCAACAAAATTCAACATGGTAGCGCTAAAAATTCAGACGTCCTCGTATTCCATAACAATAATTTCTCTTCTACTTCTCACCATCACAAAACGTCCGCACAACTCTCCAGGAGATCTCCAACTTACCAGAGGAAAAAATCATCGGGGCCGAGTGGTAAGGTTTCGACGTCACAACCGGAGGGTTCCAGGTTTGAAACCCGATTCCACTTAAGATCTGCCATGTATGTGTTCCTGGTGCACGTTAAATCTGACATCATGGGTCAAACATTCTCTCGCTGATGTGGTGAAACACAACCCACCCCGACCCAGCATACCTACTTGGTTTAAGGCATTAAAGAGAGGGGAAGGGAACCGACGAGCAGCAGGAGGAGGACGCAAGCCCCACTCGCATTTAGTTTTTAATTTTCTTCATGTTTACACACACTACACCCCGTAACACGGGTGGAAATTAAATTCATATGAACATATATAGGCTTCTTATTACAAAGGTCTCACCTGGCCAAGGGGACAATACCAATAACAGCATATGAAGTGAAAATTATATACTAATAAAAATTAAGTATGGCCAGGGAGAAACAAACACCACAATACATTCTTAATATTAATTATCAATGACATTCCACCCACAAAATACAATATGCAAGATGCAGAGAAAATACAAATAAAAATGCCAACCCAAAACCGCAATCAAAACAGACACAGACAAATTATTTCGAATCGAACATCACACACACAAAATGAATTGGTAAACATTTTTTGTTGTTGTTGATTACTTAAAAATATAATAAAAACTAATCCATTCTCACCCACACAATTAACCAGTTAAAACTTTAAAAATGTCAATATTACCAAGCATGCACCAGGTAAGGTAAATGCTCCAGTAGTGGGCCACTTAAGGGTATTTCCTCAATTATCATCTAAACTTTTGAGAAGTTTCGCTAATCTCTATTTTTTTATGGTTGTTCAAACTTTTATCTAAAATAATAATCACCTGAAATATCAAAATAATTGTAATATAATTTTTAAAAACTTAGATCACTCCTATGCACCAGAAGTGGGCATAGCAAACTTTTGATGTACCAGTAGTGGACATACCAAAAGTGGGCCACCCAGATTTGTCAATTGTGCCAAAGAAAAAATAATAAAAGCATTATATATAGTAATAATAACAATATATTAACATTATGCACTATAAAAAATGCAATAAAATGGCTTCATATAGATGAAATCTTTTATTTATAGATTCTAGTCACATGAGATTTACATTTTTTCTCTAACAGCCAATTTTTTTATTAAAGGTATATGCTAATTATCGATCTTTCATTTTAAGTTCTGTTTGGGGCATTATGGATATTAAATCTTGATATTTTATGTTGAATAAATCTTTTCATCATCTTCCCTCTGCAGCCAGAAAAAAGCCCTTTTAAATGGTGATGGAATATTTTTCGATGGTCCAGCAATGCGATAGTTATTATTGTCTGCCTCGTTACAGAGCCCAACTAATTCTTGAATATCAGTCTTTTCCTCAACAGTACTATAAAATATTTATTATTTAAGTAATTGGTCAGAATGTTCCATTTGTGTACCAATAGTGGACCATTAGTGTATCAGAAGTGGGCCATGTGGCCCACTACTGGTTCTGATAAAAATAAAGCAAATCTAATTAAATAAAAATACTTTACAAGATATAACCTTCTTATTAAACATCACAAAACAGTCTATTTTGAGAGAAAGTATGTGCTCCAGTACTGGCCTTCCTAGGCCCACTACTGGAGCATTTAGTAAAACATTGATCCAAAAGTGGGCCACCCTTCACTATCCATAAATTATCAATATTATTTAATTTAAAGATAGTTTATAATACATTCATTATATAATCAAATAATATCAATAACAATTCATTTTAAAAACAAATAGAATGTATGCTAAAAAATAGTTGAATAAAGAGTTACCTCTTAAGGAAATCACTAAGAATAAGCTAAAAATGCTTCTCTCAGAGACCAACTTCAGCAACCAACTTTCTAGCTCCTAACTAAACAGGAAATAAAAGCTGTGCCTTTGGTATTTAGTTGATAAGGGTTTCAGCCTACCAGAGGCAGATCTCTTATTTCATTGCAATGTTGGAATTTCTTGTTTTTCAACTTAAAAATTCAAGTGGCCCACTACTGGAGCACTTACCTTATATTGATTAAAGCCATACTATAAAAGCCAACAGGATCAACCACTCTCAGTGCAGGAAATTCGCCAATTCTATGATATTCAGTCCGTCATGTGCAATGCAGAACAGCCAGGTCCACATTTCCATTATAACAAGTTTTCCCTGACCAGGAAAAGGAATCAGATCTATCGGCTATACATTAAATTTTCAATGTTAAAAGTCTTACTGAAAACAATTTAATTAAAATCATTATAAAAATCCTAAAAGTTTAAATTCAAATGTCTAAAATTTCAAAATGACATGGTCATGAAATCGACCACAAGACCAAACAAATTCGTTTCAAAATTAAAAAGTCAAAGCATACTTTTGCAATTGAAAATAATTAAAGTCCATTATATATTAAATATATATCCAATTAAACATAAAACCTCAAAAACTATGTCATAGTTGTCGTGCGGAAGTTTGGAGAAGAGGGTGCTAACTCGGGTATCGCTCGCGTCATCGGACTGCGGTTCAAAATTACGAGGTTCATACCAAAATAGCCTTCGTGTTGCTTCAAACCGGGACGTTAATATAACCAGAAACTAAAAACATCGACGCCAACCTCAATAGACATAACACCCTCTAGGGCTATAGATGATATAATAACCCAGATAATAATATCCTGGATTTTATCTTGGCTAATAAAACAAATGCTCCAACAGCCTCTCAGAGAAATAACACTGTTGACTGCCCAGACCTGACTGTATGCTCTCAATCGCTTATAGATTCTTCCATTAATTGGAAGGTTCTGGAAGAAATCTCCTTAAGCGACCACAAATATATACAAAAACAATAGCTAATCAATATTACAGAAGATGCAAAGCACTCCATGGGTATTACCCTAGATTTCTCAATATCCTTGGTAAAGAAATTCATCATCTGGACAGTAAAATAATAGCAGCTAGAAAATCAAGAGAACTAAACGACTCGACAATAGAACTCCAAAATTCAATTACAAATGCATGTAACAAACGTTTCAGGATTAAAAAGCAACTATTAATAACAAAACCAAACTAGTGAACGGGCGAGCAACTGGAAATTCATAAAAATAAAGCCAGAGCATTAAGAACACAGCGGGCGCCGGAAAATAAAAGGCAAGAAAGGCACCAAGTCTTCAAGGAGGAGGAGGCAAAGTACAGAAAACTTGCTAAATGTTTTTTACAACGTTTTTAAATGTTTTTAATAACAGCCAAATTTCTCAGTAAAATTCTGTGTATCTGGGGGTTTATAAATCTACTCTTACACATCTTTTTTAAAAAGTTTTTTGGAATCTTCCAACCAATATAAGCTACACTCCCGCTGTATTGTATACACATTGTTTGCACTCTGGTCAGAGACGACCCTATTAACACTTTCGAAGCACGGGAAATGTCTGTTTAGAGCTACAGATAATATGTTATGCGGAACAGAAGAGAAATATCCGTTAATTCATGATAAAATAGTAGCAGAACTTGTTCGAAATTTGAATATCTATATTCTACATATTATCAGCTCTACTGCGTTCCCAATGCACAATAAAATGATTATCTTGATATTTTGTCGAAAAGTAACACAGATGGGGATTTTGTGCAATTTCACAATGTTGTCACTGATATTTTTATATAGCGATTACTGTTCATCTGAATGATGGAAGTTGACTAAGTTAGTTAATATTAGTTACTGATTGTGTCAGTAAATCGGTAACTATTATTATCTAAGTAAATTTTGTCAGTAAAATTGATTTAGGAAATTTAACTTGAATTTGTGTTACGGGATTTGAAGCAACAAAGGCTATTATCCCTAGGAAATTTATTCATTGTAAATATATTTGCGGACATATATATAGAGAGAGACAGAATATTCGAATTGTCTAGAACAGTGGTGAACAAACTATTTTCATTTCCTACCCCCTCACTTTCTGTAAAATTTTTTCGCGACCCCTCCTTGGGTCGTAATCACGTTTTTTGAAGAAAAGCCTTATATTTTTTATTGTCAAATGAATTTCTTTGAATTTAGAGACGCACAAAAATTTTCTAGCGACCCCCCCAGAGGAGTCGGGATCCACGGTTTGCTCACCACTGGTCTAGAAGACAGAACACCGCCCTATGCCCCTATACCTAGTAGCCTCGACATGGTCTAGAAGACAGCCTACTACAGTTTTTTTAAAAATCGAATCGGTATGTTTCTATTGCTCTTGGGGAGGGATGCTGGTTTTAATTTCTACATCTGAATTATCATTCAGATACGAACCAGGGTTGCATTCAAATTTCTGTAGCTGTCATACTCGGAGTTTTACGTACCGCCGCTGAATATAAAAGGCAGCAGTCAAATGAAATATTACTGACACTTTCTTTCTTTATTTATTTATTGTGTAGATATCTAATTTCTGCTACAAAAAAATATTTATTTATTTTATGCTATCCGCCTTTGTCGACCAACCGGTTCGCCGGGAATATTGGTTGAGTTTAATTCAATTAAACATATTGTGCATAACTTTTTGTTATGATTCCCTCAATAAAATATTTTCAAAGTTCAAATTCTGATAGACATTTAAGAAATGTTATTTTTTTTTAGCCTAACACCAGTTCTGTTTATTCGGTACATGAACCCCCTCATGGAATCAAGTCGCATAACGTCACAGTCCCATGAAAAACGTAACTGTCAGTGTTATCTAACATCTAACAGTACATTGCTTTACGCAGTGCTCCAACTTTCTTATTCCTGTTGCAAAATATACACTTGATTCCAACATTATAATGGCATGGCGCATTTTTCGTGGGTTATGTGAGCAGTTCAGCGAGATGTTATCTGGATTGAAATATTCTGGCAAGAAAAAGTTAAAGAACAGCAAGTATAACCATACCAGATTACTTCATATATTTACTATCTTAGCAGGAATGGCGCTAGAGTTTTCCCGACGGGGGGGGGGGGTTTGCCCGACGGGGGGCCCGCCTTGCGGTAAGGGGGGGGGGCCGGGGGAAATGAAATTGGTCTCAAATTTTTGCCAGATTCAACTACAGTTGAATACCCCGTACAAAATTTTTTCCCCGAAGGGGGGCTATCCCCCCGGTCCTCCTCTGGCGCTACCTCTGTATCTTAGAGAGAGCGCTTTGTTTATAAATTAATCAAAAATGAAGTGATAAGAAATTAAACATTCATTTCGACACTGCCAAGGTATTAAAAAACTCTGAATCTTCACTCATGAGCTTTTAATAGTGGAAGAAAAGCACGCGATTGAATATTTATCGAAACACTGAATACGATTCGAATTTCATTAAAACAATGAAAATCATTATTGCAAATTATGCATAAAAATATTTTTAATGAATTGTTAAAATTAGGGAAAAATTAGACGACAACAAAATTGGTGTCATTTTAAAAGATAAATGTTTGAATTTTGAAATGGTGCAAACATAATTTTTGTGTGATGATATTTCCGGAAATTATCGACGAAAAACGTCGAAATTTTGCTTTAATTTTTAATTAATTAAGATTGCAAAAAAATCGCTCTAAGGTGTGCATTTTCACCCTCCAAAGTACGTTCTTGCCAACTTTCGTAGATCTAGGTTCTGTGACCTGCAGTGGCATAGCAAGAGTAAATGACACCCGGGCTTAGTGTTTATTTTTCGCTCCTTCCCAGTCTGATTCTTCAGACCTCTTGCATTAAAAACTTAAAATAAACGCGAAAATATTGTCTTCGAGGCGTCCCTTAACATTGGTGCCTGGGGCATCAGTGGTGTAGCGAGGGTAATTGGCGCTCGGGGTGATATGATTTTTTCGCCCCCAGTCGTCAACAGTGGCTGATCAAGTGTAAATGGCGCCTAGAATATGGTATTAATTTTCCACTCCCAAATCATAGTTTTAAAAAGTAACAAAAATGCATAAATGTTTTGTCCCATGCCTCGGCTCGGCTATCTAGAGCCCGGCAAGACTAGCGCCCGGGGCATCTATACAACACTTGCCCTACGGTCTCTACGTCATTGGTGGCCTGCCTTGTGGCTTGAGAGCTTGCTTTTATACTTTTTCAACAGGAAGTGACTTCATTACGTAGGACGTGACGTAATCTCCAGAAAGTTCATGAAGCCAGTAGAAATAGGTTGAAAGTCCGAGGACCTTCTAGAAAATTACTTTTGTCGCCAACTTAGAAACCAAGTCGCCAAACTGGTCGCCAATATTAGCATCTCAGGGAAACAACTTTATAGCTTTGTAACAGCATTTAGAGTCCGGCAAGACTAGCGCCCGGGGCATCTATACACCCCTTGCCCTCCGATCTCTACGTTACTGGTGGGTTGCCTTGTTAAAGCGCTTACACACGCACACTCCTTTATTACCTTCATTATTAGTACATATTTCAATAAGTATGATGTCTATAACCATGCACTTTCAATAGCTACTCACACATTTGATATTTAATATTAGATTCTATTTTTATGGCTTTTGATACATTTCAATTTCATCAAAGCTTTATATTTTTAAAGTGATACATCGAAATATACGAGCTTCTGTTCCAGGAAATAGATATTCTACTAAATAGGCTTACATTTATCTCTTCAGAGAAACTTCAACTTAATGCTCTGTAACCTCTTTAATCTTTATGTGAATTAATTTTCTTCGTGTTCCTTTCAAAATCTAAAAAGTGAGAACATTTTATTTTATGGCGCCAATTTCAGAAAACTTTAACATCTTCGTTTCCCCAAGTCCGTAAATTAAGTGCAACCAAAACCACTTTAAAAATGGGAAATTGTCACATTTTCAGGACAACTACAAAGAAAAATGGAACACTGGTATAAAACAAAAGAGAGTACTTAATATTTTGGGTTGCGCTAGAAGCTTAAAAAGATTAAATTGTTTGACTTCCAGGTCCTTAGAATCTTTTCCGTCCTGCAATTCAGAAAGAATATTTTGTCAACATGCCAGAACTTATGCCACTATCCAACGCGTCTCCTTTTAA
This sequence comes from Araneus ventricosus, assembly GCA_013235015.1. Lineage (NCBI taxonomy): Eukaryota > Metazoa > Arthropoda > Arachnida > Araneae > Araneidae > Araneus > Araneus ventricosus. The sequence continues at coordinate 1,205,297 of BGPR01000126.1, forward strand.
GTAGAGCGTGCAGTTATGCGTGATATTCCATTTAATTCCGTTCTAAAGAAGTGATGAATGGTTGCTTCTCCAAAAACATTCTTTTATACTTGTAACAAAAACATAATTTTCTGTAAATAAAATACACGGTTGAAAGACTTTTTATATTGGCTTGATTTCCTAGAAGAATGTACCGCTTTGAAACAAAACGATGGCTATCTGGGGAAGGGACTGGCAATTTTAAAAATCTGATTACATCTGAGTCCACTTTCCAAACTTTTACGCCACACTAACGTGAAGGAGTTTGATCCACGACTTCAGATTTAACTTGCATCAGGTCCCCTATACACAGTTAATTTTCTGTAGAATCGAGTCTGGGAGCCGAGGATATCACCAAGCCACTGCGGCATACGACAATGGTTCAGTTTTAAGAAATTACAAACCTTTTACTAGATATTAGAAATAAAGTTCATGTCCTTCAATATTTATTTCACTTGTACACTGTTTAATAGCGCCACAACTACATTCAATTTTTCTGCACCAGTAAGTTTGGCTCAGTACGGAAGCGGAGAGACATGTCAAGTAAATTTGTGTAAAAACATAAAAGGATAGACAAATTTTGCGAAAATAAATAATAATATTGGTTCGATCAGAAAGTAAGTTTCCCGGAAGCCGTAAAGAGACACAAGACATAATTACCTAGAAATGTTTACTGATAAAGATACACCACTCTTTCAGCTACCTTTCAACATAAGAGTCGTATCATGAGACCAATTTCTGTACACTGGTGTCGAAGAAATCCGCCTCCAGAAAGTGGAGCCAGCCTGTGATAGTCGTCTGTCTGCACGTCGTCGTTACTGGGGAAATGCTGCCCTCCAGGAACATTTTCAGGCGTTGGAGCAGATAGTAGTCTCTGGAGACTGCTCCACACGCTCGTCCTCATGCGGCGCTGCGTGAGGATTTTCCCATCGTCATCTTCTGCTGGGTGAAGCAGCTTCAACTTGCTTCCACTGCCATTGTATTATGTCCGTTAACTCTTTAACTGAGGATATACTTTCTTATATATGCGGTTTATAAACCACCCCGCAATTAAAAGGTTAAACATATCCTTATTGAATGTCCACCTATAAAAATCAATCTCTTGAGATTTTTTTTAATTTTGGCTTCATCTACATTAATGAGTCAATCCTTTCCTGTTCACCTATTCGAATTTTGAAAAAACACTGGATTTTGCATTTGTGGTTAATCTCACATTTAAACCATTTCTTGAGACCATTTTAGACCATACTCATCTTAACATTTCATAACAAGAATATAAATACTTTAACTTTTTACTCATAGTTTTAATAATGTCATTTTACTATTATATCTTTCTACAATTTTATTAACTTAAATTTGGCGTAGTTTGGCCAAATAATGACCCTTATGCTAAAAACTCCAAATAAATCTTAACCTAAAGTGGAATGATTTACATATTCCTCATTAGCTTTTATTAACTCTAAGAAGCATAAGAAGATATATTGCCAAATTTCTCCAAATCTCTACTAATAATATAGTCCAGTCAACGAAGGCCAAAAATTGACGAATAGAAAAAAAAAATGGTGTAGTTTGGAAATTTGGCACAGTTGTTGGGGATAGTGTCCTAAACAGCATACTAAAAAGTCCCCGACCGTGGGGGTTGCGCGGGGGGGGGGGGTCCGGGGGGGTTAAAGAGGGCTTTTTCAGTTTTTCTTAAATATTTCGAAAAGTATGAGTTCTAGAGAAAAATTCTCAATTACAAAAATAAACTACTTTAAATTCCCTACAAGAAAAGTCCTACATCTTTATTTTAGCACCAATAGTTTAGAATATATGGGGAGTTGAAAAAGTGAGTATTTCTGAAATTCCTTACTGTAATGGGAAAATCAATAAAAAAGGCCGAAGTAACAACCATCATAAGCACCTCATGCCTATATAATAATTTTATAAAGGTAGTATTGTATTTGTTGAGAATAGTGGTGGTGTCGGGGCGGGGGAAGGGGAAATATATTTGATGAACAGTCGTCATCACTTCCTCTCCTCACATCCGTTCCCCTCCACAAGATCATTTCTACCAGTCGCGTGGTTCTGTAAACGCTCCAAATGAGTATATTAAGACAGTATAATCTAAATATACATAAATATGATGAGTTTAACATAAAAGCTCGCAACATTCATTTTTTCCACATTCACAACATCTGTTCTTCAACACCTAGTCAACATATCACTCACTGTAAAAATGTGTGGGGGAATTCCAGATTTTACTAGAATGTATAAATCTGGGCGAATACTGGAATAACAGTTTTAGTAGAACAAACGAATACAGACGTTTCCTGTGTGTGTTAGTGCTCGTGCGTTATATTAACATTATTTATAGATACACAGTATGATGCAATGGCTGAAAAGTGTTTATTATGTGAAGATTATGTTGTGACTGATAAGTGTGGTGTATGTGAAAAAGGAATAGATGGGTTAATTAAGGCAAGTATTGCAAGAAACGATGGGAAGCATCATGAACTATTCAAAGGACAGAAAAAGATTGTTCTTCATGCTTCTTGCAGGAAAAAATACAAGAGACCTCAATCAATTACAAGAGACTGAAAATAGCTGTTTTAGATGAACAGCCTTTAACATCAAGTTCTACCCCCTGTTTCCGTTCATCCCAACTTGAATTTGATTTTAAAAGTAAACGCTTATGTGCTGTCATGGTATCTGCACTAATGGTGCACTTCTACAAGAAGAGTTCGAACTTGATCGAGAGTGAGAGAGAAGTAGAAGAATCGAATGAAATTTAATTACGAACAAGTGTCAAAAGTGTTTATGCATTTTTTTATGATATTATATTATATTGTTATAATAGATAGCCGCCAATTTGAAGTAAAAACTTTCTTTCTTAAAAATGAAGCTAGCTTTTTCAACCACTTATTGTAATTCTCTCTCTATATTCAAAGCCATTCATCCTAAGAAAAAAATGACGAACTATTTTCCTAGGAAATTTAATGTAGTTTAATTTTGTAATCGAGTATTTTTCGCTAGAACCCATAGTTTTCGAGATATTCAAGAAAAACTGAAAACACCCCCTTTAACCCCCCCCGTACCCCTCGCGTAACCCCCACCGTCGGGGACTTTTAGTATGTTGTTTAGGGCACAACTTAGGGTTCTCTACAACTGTGCCAAATTTGAAAACTACACCATTTATTTTTTCTATTTTTCCTTCGTTGACTCTACTAATAAAGGATAATGTGTGTGTGTGTTCGTGTGTCTGTGTGTTGGCCCTCTACAGGGCAGACCGCTAGACCTAGAGCTACGAGATTTGGCACAAAAAAACTTTGAAGGATGGGAATGTGAACCTCGGAGCACTTTTTTGAAATTTTAATTAATTAAAAATTATGTGAAATTTCGGCGTTTTTCCTTTAATAACTTCCGAAAATATTACAGCACGAAAATCATTTTCACGCCATCTGAAAGTTCAAAAACTTTCCTTTCCAATGATATCAATTAAACTTCCGTGCACTGCTTTCTCGGATTTTAATAAATTTAAAAAATTTTGGCATAATTTACAACAATACTTTTTATTGTTGCAAAGCAACTAAAGCCGTTTTCATTGTTTAAACAACTATTTAATTGCGTGTTTCTCTTTCATTGTTGAAAGTTGAGGTAATATCTTAATACATTTTAATTTAATATTTTATTTCATCAAAATTTTTGTGAAATCTGTATACGAAGCTCTCCGCGATATTGCCTTGCTTATATTAAGAAACATAAACTTAAAGGTTATGGTTGCTATGTTTTTATTCTTTTTCAACATGTGTTAATCCAGCTAACACGCCGCTGGCCATAAAATGTACGCTGCGTCATTTTAATGTTGAAATCAAATGCATATTTCACAAGAAGAATAAGAAAGTAAAGATAGTGAACATGGGTAAAATATCTACCACAATCTGAAGTTTAAAATTGAGTTATTAAGAGAACCATGAATATAAAATGATACAAGTTTGAATTGAAATCATATCCCCGGCGAACAAGCTGGTCGCCGAAGGCGGCCAGTTAAGGAATAAAAGGTACATGTAAGGAAGAGAATGAATACAGAAGACTGCTTGTATCTGTGAATTACTTTTTATTGATGAAAGCATTCACGAGTAAATGTATCTACAATTGTTTGCCTTTCTACGGAGACAGAATACGCGTTTAGAATACACCCTAAATACCTAGTCTTCCCCCCTTTTCTACAAGAATATCAATGTATCAATGGTTTTCGTGCTAATATACTAATATTGTATGTATAATTTTGTGCGAAAATTTATTACCAATCGAAACAAAAACGTTAATATAATCATGTTATTAGCAAAACTCGTGCATAATCTCCGTGGCAGTTTGAAAGCAATTTATTTTAGCAATGAATGGTAAAACAGCTTCTTCTGGGAAACAAAACTGTGTTTCAGGGAATGATTCTACTATAATGATGTCATGTAATGTCAAATGCAACTCCTGAATGCCAATTCATCACTTTTGGACTACTGCCAGAACGGAGGTGATGGTTTTCAACGTGACTGCAGTCAATTTAGAATCTATTGCAGTCTTTATTCAATAAGCTAAATTCTAGAATTGTTTCAAGCCTATCATTATTTTTTTTCTTCAAATCCTTCACGTCTGGATAAATCACAATATTTAAAATACCAGTTTTTTTTCAACTTTTCGCTTTCCAAATGGTTTATATTTGTACTTCTGAAAGTTGTTGCTATTTTGAGCTATTTCCTTTTAGAATAAAAAAATCGTTCAAATAAATTCGTTTTTTACATTTTTATGTTCCATACAAAGTTTTCAATTAAATCTGACAAGTATATGCTTCGTATGTTGTCAAATACACAAAAATGTTTCAAATAATTACAGATAATCCCATCATAACACGGTTGTTAGGTTCTAAAAAATGCCATGTTACGTGAACTTTTCATTTTCAGTAGGATTTTAACGTAGGACTATGTTCCTCCCATTGGGGTCTCGGGATGAAATTTGCTTCACACTCCAAAACGCCACAAAAATGTTGTATGGGAGATCCTCTATATCTCGGTAACTACATGTGTTAAAAACATAACTAATGTCTTATTTTAGAGATAAAGGGTAACAACAGAAGTTACAAAAAAATTTATTTCAACTTAAAAACTTACGAGAAACTTCGAGAAACAAAAGAGTCACGCGAGTAAAGTAGTCCGAAGCCTTTAACATCAGCGGCTGTTTGAAAAGACAGCCTCCCGTCATTTTTTTAATACTTTGTTAGGCATACTAAATAAATAACTAATACAAAAAACTCTTTACATACCAAAAAATTATCCATTCTTCTATATAACTAAAAAATATTCCTGTCGGCTAGTTGGAAGACGAAAGTATAATTCGTTTGTCTTGAGTTATAAGGATGCCTCCTCCTTTGATCAGTAGTCTTACTCTCTGTTGGAACTATGTGGATCAAAGAGAGCGGAACACAATTCAATTGATTAAAGATTTCCAACAAGATGTCACAAGTTATGGTTAAAAAGCAGTCAAAATTAGAAGTTTGAAAATACCTTTTCAGCCCCTAACTTCTAAGATATTGCAACTATCGAAAAGCTTTCAGTACAAAAATTGTTCATTATGATGAGGTGATAACTCGCCTAATTTGAATTACACGGGTCAACATGAATCTAAGGTTTGCAGAATATCAGTTGTTCTTTGTAAATCAGACACACTGATCACAAAAATGACATTATTTTACTGCAATTCTTCTTTTACATATTGTCAAGTATTCTGTAAGTTTCGTACAATTTGGTGGAAAACTCTGCATGTTATAAGCAAAAAGCATTCGGAAAAATTTGGGATTTTTAAGAAAACCTATATATCTTCCGGAATATTTGTGCTGTGTTTATGAAAATGTATATAAATATTATGTGCATCAAACATAACCATTGATGAAAGTTACATCTCTTTATCAGCTTTCTGTGAAACAGGATGGGTCAAACTCCATTCTCGCCTCCATCCCTTTCTGGTGGCCCCGTGGCCGAATTTTCACTGTAAAATGTGAGTTCCGACGATAGTATGTCCCAAGATTCTCAGCAACTGATTGCGAAACAAAGTATCCATATTAACTTCAATTTTGTAGCATCTTCAAAATTGTGCATTATTTTTGGACACCAGTGGATATACATATTCCTGGACTTATATCTAATTTATCTTCCACCACTGATTATGACCTATCTCACAGAAGGCTATATGTAAATTCTAACAAGAGAAGCTTGCTGGTAACGTTCTTGAATAATTTTGAAAGAATTGTACGAAAACTTTGGTTTTCTCCTCTTTAAAGTAAAAGATCAAGGATATAAATGGAAATTTGTGGGAATTTTAAAATTTTAAACATTTTATTAAGTCAGTAAGATGGCTATAAAAATATCTTGTTTCCTATATGAGCGGGATAGTAGATCAATATAATTCAACACTGGATAAGGAAAGAATGGTCTCTAAGGAAAATTTTAAATTTAGGACCAAAGTATGTGATTCCGCAGAGCTTAATGAACCAAAACAAGTTCTCTTACCACCCTTGCACATAAAATTAAGGCGTAACCCCTTAAAGATCGCATAATTTTCAAGAAAACTGTAAAAAAGTGCCTATTTTTTTATTCAAGAAAATTGTATAAAAATAAGTATATGAACAATACATGTATTCATTTTTAATTTTTGGTATTTTTTTTAGTTTGAAATTAAGAACATTTAATTTTTCAGAAAAACCAACAATTAGGGTATTGTGACATCCAACTATCTCCATATACATTATAAATAGTCTGTTACTTCCATCTGATATGTGAAATAAGAAATTAAATTTTTTCCGGTATAAGAAATTGATTGTTTTTAATCTTTTTGGTGCTTTACTTTTGAAAACTCCAGCCCGAAAATCTTACGGGCACGAGAAATAGAATGCGAAACCTCACTCCATGGTTTTGAAAGGAGCGAGAAGGAAGGAGTTAAAGCTTTGGATAAAAATGGTGATTGCTTTCGGTATTTAATATAAAGTGTGGTCGTCCGCTCAGATAGAAAAATGCTTAATGAAGGATCAAAAATTTGAGAGTGAAACGAAATCGAACGAAAAAAAAAGCTTAAAGACGTCACTCAGAAATTTATAAATATTATGGAATCTAAAAATCAGTTTTTTTCCGAAATTGGCTACCAAATGACATCGCACAAAATTTAATTAAAAGCAATCGATTAATTGATAATTAAACTCTGAAAATATTTAAATATTGTTTCGTCATCGGAAACACACAACTGCTCTAAACTTCTGATTTCTAGTACATGAGAAGTGAGTGAAAAAATCGATTACAAAATTCCAACTTTATAAACATAAAACACGTCAAGTTAAATTTAAGTGTGTAACAATACAGACCAAAACTAGAGGGTCGATAGTCCTTGCGTCTTCACGTGATTTGTATTTGTGTCATAAATTACCTCTCTGAAAGCCATTTAATTGGAAATAAATTAATTTATCAAAAACTTAACACTTAAGAAATAAATTCCAACCTTTCTGAACCGTTTGCAAGTTTCGAAATATTTTATTTTAGGATATTTTTCTATTCTTTGGGAATCTTATGTGCTTTACCTGAAGCTATAGTTTAAAAAAGTTTTTAGTAGAACTAATTAGATGAAAACTTGAATTAATGTCATAAGGAGAAAAATTAATGTCTTACAGGTTTTGGGGTACCTTTGCGTACCTTTTTACCTTTGTGTTTTCTTACAGAACCAGCAAATTTTTTAAAATAAGTTTTAAAATTATATTATTATTGAAGTGTCTATAGATTATTGTTTTTGAAAAATAAAATAAAATATTCAATTACTTTAAAAATATGGCAGTAAGTTCTTCTAGTAGGAATTTTAATATTATATCAGCTTCTTATGCTTTCAAATTATATATGAAAACCGAATGACAAGCGGGTAATGGATTTCATTTTACTAAAAATGTCTGTTTATGATAATTCTGCTAAAATTGTTTAATTAAGTTTAACTATTCAGAGAAAAAAAATGGAACTAAAGTAAGTCTAAACAAAAACGAAATTTTTAGTTGTATTTATTTTAAATTGTTACTAGCTACATTTGGTGAAAAAAAATTTCTGAATCTTTTATTTAATATTAGCTTGTAGCCAGAAAATTAAAGAATATTTGAATTCGCTTGAAATTGTGATTTTTACAGTAAGTAAACGCAGATGATGAAAATAAAGGTAGTGGACGAAAAAAAAATCACCGTAAGAAATGGACGATCATTATGATAATGTGTAAAATCGATGCATAATTCTATATTCGCCGCAATGGAGTCAATTCATAGTCATGTAATGCACATATGTCGCACCAATTTATTTTTGGAATCCATTGCGAGCCTTTCAGGATTAGAAGATAGGACAACATGTTATTGGATATTAGACGACACGTGCAGTTAGTTATGTTAGTCGTATGACCTACAACGTTGTATGAATTTTCTCCGTTTCTTCCGTAAGAGGTGGAGCGGGTAATTTAATTTTTTTATTTATTTTCTAAATTATGAAGAAGTAAGGTGGAAATTGTCAATATATATATTTTTAAAATTTCCTCATATCAGCAGACAGTTATCATTTAAGAAAGATTTCTAACCTCCATTCAAAGGACTAATTAAAACAATTTGCTAATTATTAACTATTTTTCATTATTGCTTTAAATGATCATTTAATATCGAATTACGTAATACTTTCTTTGTTGAATTCTGTTCTCATAAAAATTAACAGTACAAATGTAGAATGTTTAGAATAAATTAAAAGGCGAATGCTTAAAATAGTTTCTTGATAGAGTTTTGATTCCGTGTTTCAAGCACAGCCAAGCGAAATGCATAAATGCTAAAATTTTGAAATAATATTTTGGTTATTATAGAATATAGATTAAAATTTATCTACGATAAATCTTATATGACAATTTAGAGGAAAATTACCGAATTTGAATGACATAAACATACATGTGTTGCACTGATATTAATTGTATCGTAAGAGATCTGAATGTGATATAAAATTTTGAAACTTAATTTTTTTTTCAATTTGGAAAGCAAAAGCAATTTGCAAACTTAAAATTTAATAGAATAAAGAATATAGTTTTATGAAAAAAATTCATTAATTATATATTTCCCTGATTTAAATTATTCTTCGAAAGAAAGCTCTAAATTTAAAAACTTTCATAAACAAAGTTCATTTTTTTCCATTAAATTTAACTCTTTCTAAAACATTTGATAATAACGGAAATTATTTCTGGGTGTGTTTAGTTTTTCCTGCCATAAACACGTGGGAAATCGGAATTTTTATTTTTTTCTGTACCCTTATGTCTTTAGAAATGGTTCATTTCTCTAAAACAATATAATTATAATTTATTTCACTTTTGTTGGCAACAATAAAGTACCTTGCTCCCACATGCGCAAAGCGAATTCAAGTTAATTTTATTAAACAAATCCGACTCCTTTTAAAAGCATACTTACTTTCACTCCTCCACACAATAACGGAAAGCACTCTTCCTTAATTACCTTAAAACATTCCGCCCTAATCGCACAAGAAAATTAAATATCCGCTTACCACTTTAGCTAACGATAATTTGTGGAACTTTTCCCCTGTGGAAATTCTGGCAGAATAAAAAAAGAAGCGACGAAACTTAATTCACTTTTGTATTTTACTTCACTTTCCCAATCTACTCGTATTAGGAAGGAACGAAGAATCTGCGTTCTTTAGTTTTACCACCTAATGGTATGACTGTGGTCAGAAGAACAATAATAAACAAGAGGCCACAAAGTTCCAGCAACGGGGAAAAAGTCATTACGCGCGATGCATGGCGGGTAAGCTGGTCTCTCAGGTAAAGTACGTGTACCTGGCAGCGCTGACTTAGTCTTCACTTTTACACATTCGACTTCAGAAAACATGTGCTTCGCTTGATATATGCGAGCGGATTCGAAGAAGGTAATTCGGTTTTGTTTTTCTCCCGTTTAATGATGGTAATCGGGTTTAGTTAAAAGATAGCGAAAATGTAATGTCCGTAAGATTATCTAAAACGATTAAGAGTTTAGAATTTAGTTTTACTTTAGTAAGAAAAGAAACTTAGAAGGCTAAATTATTATATACTTTAGCTTTGAACTTAACACTTTGATTATGTTGTCGAATTAACATTTTGGAATAAGAAACTGTCAAAACTTTTACAGAAATTAATTTTAACTTTGAAGTGTTTAAATATTAGCTTAATCTTGAATATCTTTATTAGATTATATACTTTAATTCTGAATGTGAAGCGAAATTTTGAAGAACACCCATTTCAGTTTAAAAAATTTTATGATGATTAAATAAGTTTATAAGAAGAAAAATGGATTTAGGAAATGTTTTAAATGTTTTCGACATAATATGATTTAGAATTTCTGAAATATTTTCAACTAATATAACTATGAAAATGTGATAAATTTTAACATGCAAAATATTTCATTATACTTTTTTTCAACATTATTTAACCCTAATACTTTAAATAAAAAATACTATGCTTTGAGTAATAAATTAACGAGTAACTAAACCGTTTAGTAATCATGTGTAAGAAAACATCAGCTCCTATGATTCGTTATAGTAATAAATCTATAGAATGTACTTAGCTGCAAACATTTTTCTTTTATAAAGAAAAAGTCGTTTAAAAATTATAATACTTTGCTTATATGAATATTCGGAATAAACATGCAAATAAATATGTATAACAATAAACATTTTAATAAATAAATTACTCTGTGAGCTGCAACGCGGACAAATGCTTTATTAAATAAAATACCTCGCTGAAATAAAATAGTTCATGTGATTTTTGTTAAAAGAGTTTACGTTATAGTATAAATAAGGTTAATTTATTAATAAGATTTTGAATTTCATGAAGTTATATGATTAAATTATTTGATATAATACAAGTAAGATCAGCTCGGGTTGAAATAAAAATGGTTTAAAAGTTGTTCCATTCTACTGTGTATTTTAGCTTGTGCATTTTATAAAGCAATGATTATGGATTATTTATATGTAAAATACAAATTCGTAGCATTATTGTAAGCAAATTAATATAAAAATAAAGCATTATATCTTTATTAATCAAACTTAGGCTTAGACACTGTTTTAATATGTTGTTTTCTCTGAATTATAATAAGTAACCATTTTTAAACTTAATTTAATGTAATAAATAAAATTACAAAATAAATAGCTAAATATATAACCTTATGCACTATTCAGTAAATTTAAATTTTAAAATGTGAAGTTAAAATTACGAAGAAATTTCCGAACTATTTAATATTTTTGTTTGGCAGAAACTTTGAAATGTTTTGAACTTGTTTAATTATGACACATTATTTTATCTAACGGGTTTTTCAAGTTTAAACCATGATACATAAAAACATAGTCTAATAAGACTTGATATTATAAACATGTTAATACAATAAATTTTAGAAGTTTGGTTAGAATAAAAATGACAATTTGTCCTACAAATGGTTTCTATTCAGTTAATTCTATGAAAAGAAATTCATCTAAAATACCTTGGGTTTTTAACTTCTTAATTTTTCTAGGTAAAATATGCATAGTATTTGTTTTAGTCCTATAGCACTTCGGAACGTTTTATGTACTGAAACATATCATATAACTTTCTATCTTTATTTTTACAGCGGTTTTTTTTATAATTTCTGTGCCATATTTTGCACATTTGACACATCAGAAAATACAATTTTTGTTTCGAACACAGTAGAAAGACCAAAGTATATTTTAAAAACTTTAAGAAGAGCAAATCGTTTAAGGAAACAGTACTAAAATTTCTTCAAGTTAACAAAAAAAACGACACTTTTAGCGTGAATAATTTATTAATGCTAGAATTCTGTTGTTATAATCTTATTCAACGCATAAGAAATTTTCAGTTTTGTGACTAAAAATTTGATGCATTGGGACTGATGGACTGATTTTAAACTAATGGTAACGTTATAATTTTCTTAAGAAACTGCTAAAAATATATTTATAATGTTTACATAGTACAAAAATACACTTTTAAAAAATTCAAAGAAGTCTTGTTGAATATCCGTTTTTACCATTCATTCAAGACATGGCATAAAAAAGATAGGAAATCCTTTAAATCAAATTTTCCCATTTTATAGGTCTACTATATCTTTTACCTAGCCCATTTTCTTTAATTTTTGGTATATGAGTATTAATTTGGTTAGTTTGAATAGTAAATAAATGTTACCATTCGAAAAGAAAAACACCTCTAAGCATCCATAAATTTAAAAAAGTTTCAGAATAAGATTCAATTCATGAAAGCTTTATTCTAATTCTGAGCTACCTTCAGTATCAGGTTAGTTATTAACCTTATTACTTTCGGTTATACTTTCTAATTAATCAGTTATTTCAAATCACAAACTGTTTCGTCACTATTAACGCTAACATTCATTTGCTATTATACCAGTGAAGCCCATTAATTTAAGAATATATAAGAATTATCTTTTATAATCACCTTCCTCAAAAATTTTTCGTCTCATCAGCTACAAAAACTTTTTTTAAAAATGAATCAAAAATTCTTGTAACCTTTTATAATACTAGTAAGAAGCTTTAGATTATATGAAACTTTTTAGGATAAATACTTTGGCATTTGATTGGGATCCATTGGTCAAATTTTGATATGTTAATTCTACAGTAGAAGTTCTATTCTGTCAAAACATAACCAATTTTCGGAGGATATGGCTATTATAAGAGATTTCCCTATATTTCATTTTAGAACTACAACCTACATTCCATATGAAGTGAAAACTGTTTTATTTGATACTGGATATGAATTTTTGTTATTGAATGTAAGTTATATCTGTTATATTTGGACTACAGAACTTTTCAAAAGTTTCTGATAAAAAATAATTTCCAATCGCATTTTAAAATATCGGACTTTAAAATTCATCGAATGTCTTTTTTTCTAAATAAGCTTTTGGGTTTTTTCAGAATCTGTTCTTCAGAAGAAGACCGTTATGTTAATTCTACAAGAGGAATTCTATTATTTTATAATTGCATGTTTCAAAACGCATGCATTTCGCTGTTTTAAACTCTGTTTAAGCTGATGTATGAAGGAAAGTAATTTGGAAATCTCCTTCTGTGATCTGTATTTTCTTAATTTTTGTATTTGGAAGGTTCTGTTCCCCTGTTCGCAAGAGGCGACCTAACTCTCCCACGTAAAAGTCTCTTTGCGTTAGTTAGTCTCAGCCGTTTTACCGTTTCGTCAACTTACAATTTTGACACTAAATAAAGTTCTGAAATTACAATAGCATTATTGAATTAAAGTTAGATACATTTTGAAAAAATTTGCAGGATTTAAAAAATATGCAGGATATAAAAAAAATCCTTGTTATAATATGTTTCTTTAAGATGTGACGGATTACTACTCATCCTTTTATGCTCAGAAGTTAAATCGATTTAGTGATCTTTGAGAATATTTATTTATGATTTGTGAGATGAAATTTATTCCTACTATTGACATAATCTTTTCTAAAAAGATAATAATTATATCTCAAATCTATTTATTCTTGGGAGTTTTCTCCAAAAACTAGAAAATCACCCGTCATGGTAGACGGGTGCAAATTGCCTCTTCATTCGAGAGATTTCCCGTCAAATCTGACGTATTTAAATATGCAAGAGAAATGCTTAATTTATATATGCAAGAGAAATGCTTAACATTGATTAAAAACAAATAAAATAAACATATGTTTTATGACAGGAAATATTGTTTTTTTTACATATTTCTTTATTCAAAAAACCTCTTGGTAAACAACATTCCGTGTGGAGTATTTTTCGTTGTTTAACAATTTTCCTTGTACTTCAGATGTCTTTGTGTAAATTTTAACGTTGCCAAAAAATATTATCAAATTATATCATCACGATTGCACTCAATAATTAGATGCATCGTGGCGTCCAAACTATAGGACGCGCATGATATACCACTGACGTAATTTACTACTTTCTATTGAAAAACGGAAATTAATTTGAAATATATGATTAATATAATTTAACATTTCTCGGGAACTATTGATCATAGCGAGATAAATTTTATATCAATCGATAGCAAATTTTGTTGCACTATTTTAGAGCTATTAAATTTGAAATTAGAACGACAATTACTTTTTTAATTTAAAATTACTAAAATTTAGGTGCTCTAACAATGAAATAATGCTGTTTAACGTCTCGCAGTGCTATGGCGCGAGTTTTATTGTTGGTGACGTCAGAGCGTTACCGGATCAGTGAGAGACAGATCTGGGCTATTATATTAGTAATTAAATTTCCTAACTTCCTGACCACAGCAGAGTAACTGTAGGTAGATATTGTGACTATTAATATCTAACAACTGTTACTGAAACATATTCACATGAGAATATCTCTGGAAAACTAATTTTATTCTAGTAAGCATACACAGTTATATCATATTTGATGAAGATTAAAATGAATTGCTGCAATTCATAACTGGAAGCATAGTTATGGAATTATGGAGCGTAAACTTACAAGCGCAGTGGAAAATCTCTGGAGAGCAAAATTCACGTGGCCAACTTCAAATTTGTCACACCGCTTTATCTCCAAGGGTACATGATGAGAACGTGACTTAATTTCTTAATCAGAACACTAACGATTTGTTAGTCGCTAATAATTCCCAAAGGTCTACTGTCTACATCTACTTTAAGTATGCTGGTTTAACCAGAATTTCGAGATTGTGCAAACTCTAGTTTAAAATTCTGCATGGATAGCTTAGAAGCGCCATTGAGCAAGTTATCAAAATTTACGGAAATAGCATCTTATTGGTCACGTTAGAATTATATGGTGGGCGCTTCGATATTATGCCGTTTATTGATGCAATTGGTATCAATATTCATTCGATTACTGTTATTGATGGGTAAGGAATGATGGGCGTTCATTAGAAATAAGGGGCTTAGAGCAATAAAATCCAGATTTTCTTTGGGTAGAATTTTGAAATTAGACTTATACAAAATTCTCTTCCCCGTACTTTTGAGTTCTGTTAACATGTAAAATGCTTTACAAAATTATCGATTTCCAGAAAACTTTACGAAAAAATGTGCACATATATGTTTGTTGCCATGGTAGCGCAGTTAAAATGCCGAAAATGCATGTTTAATTTAATTTACTTCACATTTTATTCAGTAACAGATTCTTTATTGAAAATTATTTAATACTTTTAGTAAAAATCCATTTAGGGGAAATTTCGTAGGTTCTTTAATAACCAACCCAAACTGCGAAAACATCGAATGGAAACTTTTCTTTTTAACTGTAAACATACCCTCGCAAAATCTTATTACTCATTACTTACTTACTTTTTTCCTTAACTTACTTTCTTCCTTTTTGTTACTATTGTTCTTATTTTTTTCCTTTTAGATAAAATGCGAATTAAGAGCAACAAACTCTATCTTGACAGATAACAGTGTAACTCTCTTTCATATGAAATAAAAATTATCGAAATCGGTCCAGTGGTTGGGGATGGGGAACAGTCTGATAGGTTTTCCCCCCATAGAGAATGTACAGTGGATAAGTATTTTTTTATTTCTCTCTAAAATGGAGGGGAGCAGTCGACCATTGGTGACATACGTATCTAGACATAATAAGCTTCCATATCAAATTAAAATTATCGAAATCGGTGCAGTGGTTGGGGCTGGAGAACTGTCTAATGGTTTTCCCCCATAGAGAATGCATATTGTACAGTGGGGAAGTAATTTTTCGATTTTTATCGAAAATGAGGGAGGGGAAGACGACCATTGATGACATATTTAGACCTCATAAGTTTTCATATATAACACAAATGATCAAAATCGGTCCAGTAGTTGGGGCTGGGGGACTATTCCTCTGTTTTTGCCAATTATTTTAAATATATGGATTGTAAATCATATAGAAGGGTTATAGATATGTATAATTGTTATGAGCAACCAAATGTCAATTTCATTACTATGTATAAGGAAAAGAGTTCTAAGGTAAAAAGTTATTAATTTTGTTCATTGTTTTCTTTCCTTTTTTATGTGTCATTACGTTCTACATGTTCTGGAATGTATGCCATCGAGACTGTGTTCTTACAATCACTTGGAGCTTTTTGTCCTACAATGGTCTGAATAGGGATACTTTAATTCAAACCAAACGTTATATTAAGGAATCACTGACTCATGTCGAGTGTATCGATATGAAGATTAAATAATTAAAACTACCTCGCATGAAAGAATTGCATATGTAGAGAGATTAATATGATCTCACAGAAAAAGGCAAAGAACTTATTTGAAAACTTATCAGGAAGTACATTTTTTCCGTAGGACTCAAATTACTTTCCATGTAACATCAATTTTATAAAAGTACCACTGGTATATCAGGATTGTGTGTTTCAGCTATTCTTTTTGTAAGAGTTATTTCTGTTAATTTTCTTGACATGTGAATTCTTTCTTTATTTCACTAACATTAAAGGACCGTAATTAAAGCAGAAGGTTTTAGATTGTTTTGATGAACATCTGTTTCTCGTAGTAACCGAAGATGAAATATGTCTTATTATCAAGCCCCCCCCCTTTCATAATTTATCATATCTTTTTATTTTAATGATGAGCCTCCCATTTCAGAATTTATCATTTCTTTTTATCTTAATGATGAGTTCATAATCTAAATGCTCACTGAACTGTAACTTTTGTTCCTAACATGGATTTTTCTTTCAGAAAAAATATTGCATTTGGTGCAATTATATTTAATTGTTCTTTTATACTTCCTTATAATTGAAAAAAGGAAATAAAGAAATCTACAGCATTGTATCAAACTCTTCTTAAACTCTACTGTGAATCGTCTCATGCAGTTCAATCTGAACTCATAAGAATATAGTTTCAAGCTTTAAAACGATTCTTTTTAAAAATTATTTTTTCGAAACCAAAATTTAAGAAATCTGCTCTTTAACTGTAAATTAAATTGCTTATATCAATCTGTGATATTAATTTTTTAAAAATCAGTGGATATAAACGAGACGCTTTTAATGCATTTGACGGTTTGGGAGAAAGTAAAATTCATTTGGCAGTTGCTTTGATTCCGATACATTACAGACACAGAAGCAAATTATATAACAAATTCACATTTTTCTTTTGCAACGGAAATGAATAAAACAGTAATATCCCATACGTTCTGTTGTAAAATTTTGCATCCTATATTATTTTCAGCAAAAGTGACACTATATATATCTTTTCACGGTTTATTCAGAAAAAGCTTAGCTACCTCTTTCAAATTAAACCAAGAGTTACCTTTTCATTACAGGCTGTACAGATGCTGTACCATCAATTAACTAACTAATTATTTCCTCTTATTTCGTCCTATATAACAACTGTGCCACTAAGTCATTACAGCTTCATTTACTCTCGTAGTTAACTAAATCGGTCGCTAATTACCCTACAGATAGTTTTACTTTCCTTTCTTATTGTATTACAGCGTGGGTATGATTAGGGGACAGCATGTGATATGAGTAGGCTCATTCCTAATAAGGGAATACAAGAATAGTATATTCTAATGATTAACTGAACCTTTGACCCTTGTGACCTGTTTTTGATGAGATCTGTTAATTCCAGTAATGGATACGAAAGATTAGCCGTGAACAATTTGAGGTGTTACCAAGAGTTTGAACTACCCATTTATTCTTCCTTTAAAAGGCCATTTATTTTCTAGTAGTGTTATAAGGAAATGGCATTGGGATTGAGATTCATTTAAGAAAAGACATTCATTTAGCATATTTGATGACATTAATTTTTTGTTAATTAATTTTCCTAATTAATAATTAATTATCGTCCAGACACTTCGTTATGATTTGAGAAAATAAATTGGAGCATCTAGGTTTTTGTTTCGTCGAAAAATTTGGCGAGAACTTATGCCAACCTTAAAAAATGAATTTAAAAATTGATGAAGTTGGTAGTAAGTATACTTACCACGGCTTTATAAAGGGTTAAAGTATCTGACAAGTGAAATATGTTTCCAAAAGTAAAATTGATTTTGCAGTAATATCACCCTCACAAACATAGCAAATAGATAGCGTGCTGTGTTACTGTCATTCAGCTGGAACTCACGACACGGTTAGATCTAGGTAGCATTTTTTTCACGTATTCTCTGATCCTCTGAATTTCAATATATCTGGGCTTTGAATAAAAGATAATTTCCGGCAATCTTGTGTGTTGTCACTTCGTCGGAATTCACGTGTTAGTTTCTTTTTATTTCTTTTATTTCGAGCAGGTGAATAACCTACCTTTTATCTTTTTCCCCTGCTTAATAACTTGTGAGAGTCGTAGTTTACATTTCGAAAGAAAAAATAAGATAACGGTAGAAAATTATATTTTTAATTAATCTGCAACACAGAGAAAGAGTGACATGGATGAGAAATGCAACACACGCAAACTTAACAATTGTAAAACAGTTCTATATTTCATTGTTGTTGCCATGTGCTTAAGATAAATTTAAGCAATTAATAATGAACGGATCGTGAACAGGTCACGTGAGCTAGTTTCATTTTTATCACCAGCAGCCTTTAGCGAAAAAGATGATTGCCAAAGACTAAGCCAAATTTAGACTTTGTCTAGAATTATTAGTTGTGTTAGTTTCAACTTAATCCTAAATCCCACCATAGTATGGTCCGAGAGATTCTGACCCTTTTGCCCTCCCATAAACACATTCACCTGAGATGGCTTAAAGCCCACGTCGGTTATTTAGGCAATGAATGCGCAGACCAATTAGCCAAAGAAGCCATCACAAAAGGCGACCCTTTCTTTCTACCTAAGCCACATTCCTACCTGAAATCTGAGATTAGGTCAGCTGCTTTAAGCATCTGGCAAGACAACTGGGATAACGGAGAAACTGAGCGCAGTACACAAGATATAGTGCCTAGGGTCTCAAACAAGCCAGTAGGATGGAAAAGAGAAGAGCTAATATTCTTTACAGGACACGGGACCTTCCCTTCATACCTTCATCGCTTCAATCTCCGAACACATGACAATTGCTTGTGCGGAGAAAAAGGAGATCCAATGTAACTATGCCACAAAATGTCGGTTTACCCTCTCCTGGCATTTCCAAACTCCTACAGTGTCACTTAAATTACAGTGGTTGAAAAACATTCTCACGAATAACTTATCAAGAACCCGACTTCGACCCATGCGCTTCATATGTGATGAGAACAATCTCATTGGAGAGGATAATCATTGAACACGCACCCACCTAGACTGACACACACTTTCGGCTACTCTTATAACTCTTTTTTTTTCTCTACGTATTTTTATTTTTCTATTTTGTTTTGCTTTCTATGTTGTTCTGTCCAGTGTATGTTTTTTCGTTATTATTTGTTTTTGTACCTGTTATTTGTTTTTGTCCTTTCTTAAAAAATAAAATTCACCTCATCCATCCAAACCGGAAAGGAGCCAAATGACTCTAAACACGGGGATGCAGGTGGTGTAATGTAATGTAATATAGCTTGCTTTTTACGGTTTATTCAACAAAATATTTTTAAAATTCAAAATTTGATAGATATTTAAGCAGTTCAATTTTAGAAGACCTAAACCATTTCATAAAACAACCAACTGTTAATTGTGTTCGTGTTTCTCCTTAATGCATACAATTCTTGTGACATCATAGATACACGACAAACGTGATTGAGCATGTCATCTAACATAATATTGCACCTTGTCTTACAATATGCTATGACGTCAAGTCTTTCATCCCTCCCCTTCTTCAGGATGCGCACTAAATAGCAAAATTAAATGATCAGGCACATTTCACTTGAATCTCTTGAACATTAACTGATTCCACTGCGATCTGCGATATCTCCTAAAACAGTGTTTCCCAAACTTTATTTTGCCATGCTCCACCCAATCCTTTCTAACATTCTTATGCCCCCTATGTTTATACATAACTTTAATATTCAGAAATTAAATTGTTCACTGAAGAAGTTCACTTAAATTATGGATTTTTGGAAGAAATCACTAGGAAATTATTGAGGAACACGGTGAGTAAATTTTCAAAACATATAATGGAGAACTGAAATACAAGTACGAAATAATTTTAAGGAAAAAATTTTCTATATTATTTTAATTATTAGTAATTATTTATTATCTAAATTTAGTGAAATCTTTGCACTTGCTTCAAAGAGATTTTATGTTAGGTTCCAATTTAGTTAGCTTCAGTCTCAACTCTTCCCGTTTCTTTCTATATCCAACCGATTCCTTTCTCTTTCTTTTTTCATTTTCGAATTGCCCCCCCTTGGCAATCAAATTGCCCCCTTTTGGAGCATGGACCACACGTTGGGAAACACTGTCCTAAAACGCAAGTTTTATTCAACTGATCCATTAATGCGCTTCTTATATTTTTATTCATCGATGCTCATAAAAAATATGAGGAAAGTAAGAATCATTTAGCATCAAAGTTACGTGTTTACTGCCGAATTTTTTTTCAGAAATTACGTAGCATTTGCAGATTCGATAAACACTTCAAAGCAAAAACTTCAAACTCCTTGCTAACAAAGAGAAAATATATTTTTATACATCAAATCATATAACATGGCAGAACAGCAATATTTAGAAACGGAAAAATATTCAAAAAGGCATCTTAACTGAATTTAAACCTTAATTAAACTAACAAAAATCCACAAATTTCAGTAGAAATCCTCAATATGCAAAAAATAAACGTCATTTTCATGCCTTAGTTTTCTACAACGGAAGAAACAACCTATTAAATATTTGTCGAAACAATTAAAACAATTTGAATTTCATTACAACAATGAAAAATATGGTTTCAAACGGTATTTAAAATTAAATTTTTTAAAATTTAAAAGTTGGAGGAAAATTACCTAACAACCATGATGGTATCAATTGGCAGATAATTTTCTGCATTTTAAAATGGTGTAAAAAATTATTTTTGCACTGTAATTTTTTCTAAATTATGAATGAAAGTTTGCGTAGTAAAAAAATAGCTCTAGGTTCAATGGTCAACAGACACATATTCGCTTGTATTATTAGAAGTATAGAATTGCAATTTAAGCTGATCGTTTCCTATTCGCTAAATAAATAAGCCAATCTGTTATTATACACCTTAAAACTTTCAAAAAATGGTTCAAATCTATTTAATCTTTTAAAAAGCATTTACTACATCAAATATCTATGGATTACCTTTGTTTGTTTAAAAACAATTCCATTTATTAGTAGCGTAATGATTTTTATTTAAATATTTGTGTTATAGAGATTTATTAGATAGTTTCTTATTATACAAATACTATGCATGTTTATAGCTTTTCCAAAGTTTGGAAACAGTCTTTATGCAGACTTGCAATTTAATCTCCTTTTTTCTCTTCTCTTATTATTAATCTTTTTTCTAGTCTTTCAGTGTACTGTACTCAGACACATTTAATTTTTTACTATTTTGAAAATTCAGAAATTCTATAATTTTTCAAAATTTTTCGGCTCCTATTGCTGAATATTTCAATACACTTACTAAAATCTAGCAAAAATGTTTCTTTATTACTAAATTACTATTATTACTAGGCTGGTTTCAGTACCATGCGTGTCTGAGAACAAAGCGGCTGTTGCACTTGATGGCTTTGCCACCTTGTCAACTTATAATTGTAAAATGCATTAAAAATTCAGAAATTCCAATAACATCATATTACGTAGCTTAACACACAGCACCACCTATCTCAATTTTTTGAAATTTCAAAGATGAAGAAAATATTCAATTTGTCGCAACCCTTAACGAATATTTTTTAATTTTTTTAACATCTGATTTAAACATGAGACAGTATGTTCTTCCCACATGTGAGAAGATTCTAAAGTATTCGTTATTGGTTGCAAAAACCTTAGTATTTTCTTCCTTTTTGAAATTTCAAAAAATTGAAATAGGTGATGTTGCTTGTTAAGCGACGATTATCCAAGTTGAATAAATTTTGAAAGAAATGATATCAAATACACATGTGTAGGATTCAAAATAAATCTGGTATAATGTATGTTATAAAACGTAACCGATATCTACTTGTCCTTTTACGTAGAGTATACTTTCCCGAGCTCACCCACACAAGTCTTTCAGAGTGCCTTCTTAATTATATCTTGAATCCTGAGTATCTGTTTCATGACAATCCTTTTATTAACAAGGAGAAACAACATTTACAGAGATTACTTACATTTACAGAGAGAAGTTAAATTTGAAGTGCTTATTATTCGACTACTCTACCTCTCATTCATTTTGTGAATAAACTTTTTCATAACATTATTAAACTTGAAACCTCCTTCTAATTTTTTTCATTAGATATAATTAAAAGGTCACGATTCACAGAGAAGTTGAGAACTTTCTCCAAGTGTTTTCTTCTTTCAGATGTTTAATATTTGTAAGAAAAGATGGTTTAGAACAGGCTTGCCATACAAACTTTTTAGAGGACAAATTTCGAAAATTATTGAATTCTACTCACAATTTTTTTTTTATCTTAAATTCATTTTGGGTGTTTTTTTTTTTTTGCTTTATTTGCATTCATAGTTTTTAGAATTATTTTTTAAATTAATATCATTCTTTTTTAACGTATACTCTATCATTTTTTTTACTTTTATTCCATCCATATGTCCGCTCCGAGCCGAATATTGCAACAAATTACGGATACGAATTCTTATGTAGAACTTTTTCTAACATTCTCTGATAGGAATACAATGTGATTTGTCCAAATTTCTGGTATATTTTAAAGCAAAATTACTTAAAACTTCTACATTCATGGCACCATTTCGGTCCAAGAAAATTTTCTTGACCACGAGGTTACATGTAATCAAAAAGTAAAATATTCACATAAATTATTTTTAAGTGATTAATGAAGAGAAATTAAATTTAATATATTAGTAACTTTTAAATAAATGGCTCGAGTCCAAATGATTTTTAAACTGATTTTGATTGTTGAGAATGAATTTTTTCGTGTAAAGTAGTTTGCATCGACCTAATAAATTTTGTTTTGCGTATTATTTTCAACAATTTATTTGTTATACATCAGTCGTCTTATTGGTATTCGTTTAAGTAAATCGTTTGGACTTAATTTTAATGAAATTTGACCTTATATTCCCAATCATATTCGGTAGCCCTGGCTTAAAAATTCATCTAGAATGAAAAATTCATTAAAATTTGCTGAATAAGTATTTTAAATTTAACTTTCTTTTGTTTGAAATCAGTTTATTTGTCCATTTTTAATTGTGGGACTGTGACATAATTTTGGGGGGTAAGAAATGGGGACGACATTTTGAAAAAATATCTCAAACACTGATTTAGAATTATTTAAAACTTTTTTTGTCTTGATTTACATATATCTACTCATAGTGTCAAGTTCGAAAATATACATCATTCAAGATTATTTTGCAACGTTACGTCTTAACGTCATCTATCGCTGGATTTCTTATAAAACAAAACTTATTTGATTTCAGACTTTTCAAGGAGTAAGAAAGAAATGTCGTTATTAATACACTACCTATGTTTGCCTAAATTTTGTGTGTTATAATATTGCTAATATAATAGCCCAGATCTGTCTCTCACTGATCCGGTAACGCTCTGACGTCACCAACAATAAAACTCGCGCTATAGCACTGCGAGACGTTAAACACCATTATTTCATTGTTAGAGAACCTAAATTTCTGTAATTTTAAATTTAAGAGAGTAATTGTCGTTCTAATTTCACATTTAATAACTCTAAAATAGTGAAATGAAATTTTCTATCGATTGATATAAAATTCATCTCGCTATGATCAATAGTTCCCGAGAAATTTTAAATTATATTAATCATATATTTCAAATTAATTTCCGTTTTTTAATAGAAAGTAATAAATCACGCCAGTGGTATATCATGCGCGTGATATAGTTTGGATGACACGGTGCATCTAATTATTTATTGCAATTGTGATGATATAATTTGATAATATTTTTTGCCAACGTTAAAATTTACACAAAGACATGTGAAGTACAAGGAAAATTGTTAAACAACGAAAAATACTTCACAAGGAATGTTGTTTACCAAGAGGTTTTTTGAATAAAGAAATATATAAATAAAAAAAATATTTCATGTTATAAAACATATGTTTAGTTTATTTGTTTTCAATCAATGTTAAACATTTCTCTCGCATATATCTATTTAAACACGTCATATTTGACGGGAAATCTCTGGAATGAAGAGACAATTTGCACCCGTCATACCATGACGGGTGATTTTCTAGTTTCTAATAGTTTTCAATCAAAACTGAATATTTAATTTATTAACGGTTTGTTTCCTTAGAAGGTATGCATTTTGTATCATTCATAAAAATGGTTAAATTAATTCTAGGAGAAGTTTCTTTTAGAAATCAACCCTATACTTAATAAATCTTTCCTTTTACAGGTCATGATTTCAGTACTTTCCTACATCTAACATTGATTCACATGTAAAACTACTACAAAATCTGCACGCATCAATACTGTTAGCCATTTCAAAAGTTAATTTCCGAAAGTTTTCTGGATTTAATAATATTTAAAATATTCGAAATCCTCTTCAGAAACAGTTTTCAAAATAATTATTTAATTAATACAGAATACAACTTAATTAGGAAAATTCATTCTTTTTGAAGTAATCTAGCAGTTTAATGTAGTTAGTACTATAATTTCTTTTCTTGATTTATTTAGCATCACTTTGAATCTGTCACATAAATTTTACGTGCATATAATAATTTTTTAATCCATGTATATCCTAAAAATCATATAATATAATCGCGTAATATGTCTAAAAAGTGAGAACAGCATTTTAAATTGAAAAAAAAATTGTCAAAAATTTGAGCATTGAACTCGTCAGCAAAAATTTTACAGAATCTCGATCAAGAAATCATACGCCGAAAAATTTTTTTTTCAAAAACAATTTCAAAAAATTGGGCTTTTTAAATAAGCAATAACATTATAAGCATATCATTACTTAAGCTGTTTGATTTGTGATTTTAATTATCTTGCTTACCATCATTATATGATAATGATTTGAGTATAAAAAAATTAAGTAAATACGATTTAAATATAAATGATAGAAATGGTTTAAGGACATTTGATTAAATTAGGATCTACCATCGACACTTGTGTGTTGTTCGATGTTTGTAATGTGTGGGCGTAAATTGAAATTATTCTGTAATTCATGCATTAAAAAAACTTGGGAATAAATCGTAAGTTATTTTAAATTGCACTGAGGTTACAAATATCATACAACACATAGCAGTTGAACATTGCATTTCTTCGAGAATAAACTTTGTATCCTTTTGAAAATAGTACAAGTATTTCAAAACATGCCAAAAAATTTAATGCATAGCAACAACATTTTATCAATCTATAAATTAGCTAGGCGTGTACATTAACAAACCTATGCTATAAATACTTTTAAGCAGATACAAGTATTGATTGAGACGTATATAAATTTCTGTAATTCTATTTTGAAATAAACAACGATAAAACTCCATTCAGTCATTCGGTATATTTTAAAATATATCAGCAGTGTGGTTCACTGAACAAAATCAGAGACATTTCATCCATATCAGCAATAAACTCATGAAAGGGGAAGTCTTCAACCTTCACTCTTTAGTAAATAAAAGCTCCAATAAGCCGCTGGCTTCTGAATGAATACAATATACTACATACAAAAACATTGATATTAACACGTTAGATAGTGGTTCAAACAGTTCTCCCAAAAAATCGTTACATCCAAAGAAGGTCTCCATTCCTTTCCTTCTGCGAAATCGAAAAGCTGCATACTATGCCTGACTCCAGGACAGCATGGTCATCTTCACCTGCATCTTCGTGTTCCTCACCGTCGTCCTGAGTACATTGTCCACCATCTCCCTGACCTTCAGCCTGCTGTCGGACGAGTGGGAGACGGTCACCTACAAGGTGGAAGGGGTGGAAGAAGTGGCGAGGCTCAAGAATCACACCCTTCAGTGGCTGCCGCAAGAACTGGGAAGACTTGAGATACCAGAAGACCAAGTGGACACTGAATCCAAGGTAAAAACGAAGAAGACTGTCGTGGTGTATCTCGTGCCAGCTTTTGGTGGTGTCAACAATTTATGCCCCAATATTACAGGTAAGTGGATCTTCCATTTTTTACCACTGAAGTTAGTTTTGTCAATATTACAACTTTGGTTTCAAAAGTTATCCCGTTTAAATTCCAGATTTGCGTTTAATTTCGGTGGAATTGAAAGTGATATCGATCACCAACTGACTTATCTTCTGTTCTCATATGTGCATGTGGATCGTTTGAGATCATTCGCCGATAGATTCAATAGAACAATTGTAACATACTTAACTATACAGAAGAGGAAAATATTGGCAAAATACATCGGGAAGTGTTAACAAACAATCTAACTGAAGAAAATATTTGAAAAAACCACAAATAATAATACAAAATGTAAAAAATACAATACAAAAATTTTTAAAAATACATTCATTTACTTCCAATAAAATTCTTATTTTGTCATCATACAACTTTTAGGTTCTTGCATTTTATAAAACTTTTCGCAGGGGAAACTAGGGAGGCTTGACCGTAGATGATTTTCTCAAATTGTCAGACAGTTGATTATTTGTGAGTGCCATCCCCATTTGACCTTTGGTCATATGGGGTATTGGAAAGGATTTCCATTTCATTCTGAAAGAACATTGTAATGGTATGTAGTTGAATATGTTTCAGAGTTCTCATAATAAATTTTCCATTTTTTTATTCCTCTGCGGATTTAAACTTCACTCTTGAAGGTATGATTAATTAAATTATTTCTTAATTTTAAGCATGCTTCAAGCTATAATTTGATACACGCTGTTGTGAAATATCTTTATTCTGTGGGGTTTAATCTTTAGCTTATTTAGAAAAAATCAGGGTAAGGATACTTGACTATAGACACTCTTAGGGACCTTATCAAAAAATACTTCACAGAACAAGAGTGATATTTATTATTTACAGCTATTTCGATGTTCATAACCGACTGAAATACAGTTTGCGGTTGGGATTAACTTTCTGGCACGGAGGAGTTTGTCGCCAATATGGCAACTCAAGCAGCTAGTATTTTTAGTAGTCGAGCTATATATGAGAATAATTATTTAAAAATAGTATTCAAATAACTATATACAGAATAAAATTCCTTTTAATATGATAAATTCAAGTAATAAGAAGAATTATTTTAGTAAGAATTTTAAAAAAGAATAGAAATTTATTTATTGTTGTTTTTTTTTTTGCTTGCAAATAAATTATTTTTATTCCTTTATTTTTTAATAAAAATCTTTTGTACGAATTGTTGTTTGTAATCATTTGGTTTTATTTAACCTTTTGCCATTTCATTTGAAGTCGTCTCTTTGTTAGGCTAGAATTTAATTCATCTCGTAGAATATATTTTTCTTCTTTTGCTTCTGTTTTGATTAAAATATTAGACAAACCAAATAAGTCTATTACGCTTTTCAAATTTCTTGTTTTGTTGAACATAATATAGATTCTTTCCTTTCATTTTGGTGCTTTTCTATTATATTCCAATTTGTAAAAACCTTCAATGCGCTAGGAATATTATTAGATCCCCAGTTCCATTATTATTATTATTTCATTAACTCAGTATTATTTAAAATTGCGTTACAATTAGGTTTTTATGAATAAAAATTGCGTTTTATAGTTGCTATATTATTTAATTTTTAAAATTAATTTAATTCATATTTGTTGATAATTAAGACACTTTCAATTCCACAGTTTTAACTTACTATCTGAATTTCACATACATAAATAATATCGAAAGAATTTAAGTACTTTTTGACTGGAAGAGCAAGTATCCCTAGTTGATTTCTTGAAATGTATCTTTCAATCATAAATATCATTTAGCATAAGTACATATCTCATTCTTAAAAATTAATTATTTTATAATGCTAACAATCAAAATATTCAAGAAATATAAGAAAAATTGAAAATAGGTTCAAGTATACCTAGTTTAACTACTTATAACTTATTTATAACTAGACGCCTTCGGCGACCAGCCGGAAATATAATTTCAATTGAATCTCTTATGCATAGTTTCAAATTCATGGTTCACTTAACAAAGCAATTTTAAATTTCAAATTGTGATAGATTTGTTCTTTTAGTAGCCTTGCATCTGCTCTGTTCATTGTCTACATAAGTGCCCCTAATGGAGACAAGTAACTGTCCGTGTCACGTAACATCTAACTGCACATCGTTAGCTCCAACTTCACTTTTTTATTCCTCGCGCAAAATAGGCATATGATTTCAACATTAAAATTGCACGGCAAATTTTTTGTCTAGCGACATGTTAGTTTGATTAAAACATGACAATGAGAAGAATGAAAACATAGCTACCATAATCATTCAGTTTACCGAATGTATCTCTACTAACAATAAAGGAGAAGTGTGTGGGAGGAGGTGCGTGCGTGTGTGTGTGTGTGTGTAAAAATTCGTTAAAATTAAAGAAAAATTGTACTGCAACTTAATTGCTATCATTGAAAAGGTAATTTTTTTTTGCACTTTCAGATGGCGTAAGAATGATTTTTGTGCTGTAAAAGTTTCGGAAACTATTAAGGAGAAACGACAAAATTTTGCTTAATTTTTAATTAACTAAAATTTAAAAAAAGGGCTCTGATGTGCACAGTCCCACCCTCCAAAGTATGCTTGTGCTAAATTTCGTAACTCTAGGTCCAACGGTTCTAGCTCTGTAAAGCACCAACACACAAACGCACACTCACTTTCTCCTTCATTATTAGTAGAGATATATTTATCAATTTTTAATTCTCATTTTATGTGCTGTCTTATGTTTATTCAGCGCTTATACGTCGCATTTTTTTTAAACTTTGGTAGAAGGTCAACGACTTCTTCTCTTCAGAAGATTATTTTCTGGGTACATAAATATTCGTTTTAATGGATCGCTTATTGAAAACAAGTTTGTGAGATACTGCTTTTAGAATTTCCAAGTAGTAAGAGGCTACTTGAAACAATTACAGAGTCAATTCACGTGACGTCACAGTCACATGACAAATGTTACTGTGAATGTTATCTAACATTTAGCTACGCGTTGTCTTACGCATACAGATCTGTGAAGTTATTCTCTTTTTCTTTCTACAATATGTGCAATAAATTTTAAGTTTAAATCAGCGCCTAGAATTTCATCTACATCGCGTGAATATGATTGACTCTATTTCGAATAAAGCATTATCATTATAATCATTATATTGTTTTGCAAATCTTTGTGAACTCAGGATTTTGTAGTATATATAACCTAGACACTGCAGCAACCTAGTTTATGAGATCTAAGTTTATTTTCGAAAAAGTGGCAATGCACTTTCAAGACATGCGAGGGTTGTTCGGAAAGTAAACTCCGTTACTGTGTAAGAGAAAACAGAGACAGATGGGGGGAAATATGCATATTTAATAACGATTTACTAACATTGCACTACTTTTCGACGTAGTCACCCAGAACATTAAGTCATTTATCGTATCGAGAAACAAGGTTTTGCATGCCAGCATCATAGAAGGTGGCCGCCTGTGAGGCTAGCCAGGATGCTACGGCATCTGTCATTTCTTCATTGTCATCAAAACGCTGGCCAATCAAAAATCGCCTCACGTGCAAAAATAGGTGAAAGTCGCTTGGCACCAGGTCAGGGATATACAGCGGATGATTCATTTGTTCCCAAACGAAGTAATCTATGAGTTATTGAGTCACATGAGCAACAGTCGACCCCATCTTCTAACCATTCCCTCACCCATAATTGTATCGCTGCACACCTTACAGATTTGCCTATGGATTTATGGTCGAATATTCCTTGCATTCAAAATGCGAATTACTGAACGAATTTCACAGTCGGCGGGACCTTCTATAGTCTTAAAGATCTTTAGGGCAATATTTACACGTATTAGCGTTTCACCGTACGAACTTTTCTGTTATGACTCATTCTTCAGTCATTGAAGAATCCATAGCGCATTGGCAGATTAGAGCCATCTGTCGGGTGCAGTAATTACTATATGACAGAACTTACTTTCCGAATAACCCTCGTATATAAATGCTTCATAATTATTAAGACAATCTAGACAACTTAATAAAATCGTAATTATAGAGAAAATTTCATAATATGAATATAGTAATGTTAACTCTTGACTTTAAGGTGTACTCGTTGTGATTATGAAACTATAATTGTAAAACTATCATTTCTGAAACGGCAATGACGTGTATGTTTCAGAGCACCGCTTTGGGTGATCTACTTGCACCTTCCATATCAGGATTCGGAGTATAAAATTTAATGCTTTGTTTTCCGAAAAGAAAAACATTTTTGATTTAACTTTGAGTAATCGATTTGCACTCTTTAAGTTCATTTTTTATATAAAAACAACTACTAAAATTAAGAAATTTTTAAAAATTTTATTGAAATCAATTAGGAATTTTGATGTGATCGTCATTGCTCTAGATTTCTAATCGAGCTATCTAGATTTCAGCTGCTTTTTAAGCAGAGTTATCAGAAAAAAAGACACGTTTAGTTCATTGTAGCTTTTTCAGACCCAAACAGTAATAGTCTTGAAATACTTTAATTTACCAGATTTATATAGACTTTGCTGATGATATTTCGTTGTTTTATAGATGGAAAGTGTTCAAAGACTTAGTGTAAGATTGTTATCGTTTACATTTATTATTGATATTATTTCTCTTTTCGGTAACAGCAACAGCCGTAGTTGCTCCTATGATTTTTATTTTTATTTTTTGTTTGATGCTTTGAAACGGCTTATACACATAATATGATTTTATGTGGAATAGAAATAATTTGAATTTATGTTATTTAGTTTCTACTAGCTTAGAATTACCTCTTATTTAATTTCTGAATACCTTTCTGTATGTTTGATACTGACAATAATAGCTTTTATTCAATTGACAACAGATTCGCTGTTAGTAAGCTGCCATGCGTCCGCTACCTATTGAAAGCCGAAGTGCTTTAATATTTTCTCACAATGTCCAGTCACAGCTTTAGATATTAAGTGATAACTCGAAAGTTGTAGAACATGCTGCTCCCTCAGCTTTACCATCGTCAAAATTGCTTTCAGCGTCAGAGGAAAAGCTTTACAACATGTAATCTGTGGCTTATTACAGAAGTCAAACAACTTGCAACAAAATAATAAAATCAATTCTGATTTCATTCAAAGAGAAGCTCAAGTCAATATTTATAAATTTTCGTAGAAATAAGGAAGAATAAAAATTAGTGCACAGAAAATAGTCTACAACATTAGTTCTAATATGTAACAAGCGAGCTCAATTCTAAAAGTGCCGTTTATTTTCCATATACATGCCGTTTATTTTCCATGTATTTTGGATTTAAAAATTGTAGAAGGTTTTCGACTTTCAGCACTTCATGCAAAACTTTTTCCATGAAAAATGATTTACTTACTAACAAAATACTTGGGTAATCCCAAGAATTTTGCCTTCAACTTGGAACGTTATCAAATGCACTCGACTCCACGAAAATAAATAAAAACTATGAAGATAATCCTATAAAATATAAGCTTTGTTTCCTAGTTTGCAGCAAACAAATCCATTTCCATTAAAATAAACGAATCCTAATTAGCGTAATATTTTAGTTTAAAATGTAAGCAAATGTATCCATTAATAAGGCTTAACAGCAAGCACTTCTGTGCTGAGAAAAGAAAGGAGCGCCAAGATTTTCCGATGAAACAATGGAATTAAACTACCTTCTAGAAATAGCAATCCATAACACATTAAGTAGTTCCGAGTAGTTTTAGCATTGAAATTTATTTTCTCAGATTAAAAGAGGGACGAAAGAAAGTTACGCCCATTACTGAAGATAATTTTCTACTCGTGTCATTCTCGCATAAATGAAGATTGATCTAGAATGTGGTTCAAGAAAGTTCAATTTTGAATTCTCATTTCACAGTAACTTAACTCTTAAAATTAAAATCCTTGTCAGCTACATTAAAATTCCTGTAATTTGAACCTTTCGATTCTGGTTTGAATGAAATTCGAATTTCACTGTTTTGTTATTTTTGCTAGTAAAGCGACAATGAAAGTTCAGTAATCCTGAATTTTCAGTTAAACTTGAGTTTCATTCAGAACTGTTATTTTCAGTGCTTTTATTTTCAAATTAAAATTTAAATTGTAATGGAATCGATTATGATCACGCGACATACGTCAAATGAATTGCGCCAATATAATTTTGGAATCCATTGTGAATTTTACCGGAGGAAAAAAGACCATGACTTCACAACACAGCGTAAGACAAAGTGCAGTTAAATGTTGGATGGCATGCACAGTTAAGTTTGACATGTAAATAACGTAATGTCACGTGAATTGCCGCATTTTAATTTCTTTATAAATGTTATGACATGCAAACTGAACAATATTTAATTAAAAAGTCGCGTTTTTCTGTAATTACACTTTATTAATAATTTTCACTTATAAATTATATTTATGGCTCCGATGTTGTAAATATCTGACTTTTGACAACGTAAATCAAGGTTAGAAAAAAATTTATGCGTAGCTTCTGTTTCTTTATTTTATTTATTTATTTATTTATTTAATCTCCCTTAGATGCAAAAATATAGTAAAGCACACTTTCTACACAATTTTTCCTTCTACTAAACAAGGAGATAAAATTCCAGGAATTGTTAAACTCAAGATTTGCGTAATTATATACAAGGTGCTACTGAAGTCCCTTATCACCCTTTTCTCTACCGAATGGCTGAAGCTATCTTCATAAGAGTGGTGTCTAGGTATGGTAAAGTGACTATGCGCTACTGGATGAAACAACTTACAGCGCCACCTAGTGGACAACGGTGGAGTTAGCGTTATTATCTCTAAAATGGAACAAGATAGAGGGAAAAATTGAATTACAAAGTTGTAAAGCATCATCGATTTAGTACAAAAAGACACCTTTTGGACGTAAATGCTTAGAAAAGAGCGCTTAAAATATGTATTTATTTGTTGGCGATTTCTTGCACTGACAAGTGACAAAACATTCTTAGAAAGAAAAAAAAACAACTAGTTATCACAAGATACCTTGATTTTCGATGTTCAAACTTCTCTCCGTCGGCTACAATGCAGATTGTCCGAAAGATACTCTTAGCTCCTGTTCGTTCAAGTTTTGTGACGTCACAGTTTCAGAAGCCGCAAACAAACAAATGTGCATTTTAAGCATTCTGTTTTTAGCATTCATGACCATAAGGTGTCCTTTTGTACTAAATTGACAATGCTCTACAACTTTGTGATTCACTTTTTCCCTCTATCTCGTACCGTTTTAGAGATAATAACGCTAACTCCACCGTTTTCCACCAGGTGGCGGTGTAAGTGGTTTCATCCAGTAGCGCATAGTCACTTTATTATGCCTAGACACCACTCTTATGAAGATAGCTGCAGCCATTCGGTAGTTAAACGGGTGGTACGGGACTTTAGTGGGCACCCTGTATATGAGCAAAAATGGAGGAAAATATTTCTTGAATTTGCAATCCCAAAGGAAGATGGCTGATTAGTTTATTCTCAGTTCATATTTGTGATCGTAAAATTCAAGGAGATATTGTTTAAATGTCTCAAAGGAAACAATATATAAAAGCTGAAAAAATGTCGTTTTTATTTCATAACAGAACATTATACCCAGTTTAATGGTAAAGGAAGAACAGAAGCAATGTTTTTTAAATTTTATAAATTAAGAATGACAGTGTGATTTTAAAGACTCTATAGGTGCCTCAAAAATGGAACAAACTTGTAAAAAATGGTGTAGTGTAAGATCTATTAAATTAAAACTACTAAATAAGTTTAATTTAGTATGATTAATTAAATTAAGACGTCTTCCCAATTCTTGAAACATTTACACATTAGAATATAATTGCCCAAAAAAACGACGGCTAGCGAAATAGGTTTAAGTTTTACTTATTTCAACGTTCCGTTTTGAAGCAACACGAGGACTCTTCTGGGATTCGGGACTTCGTAACTTTAAACCGCAGTCAGACGACGAGGACGATATCTGAGCTGGCACCCCACTCTCCAAACTTCCACACCACACCGGCGGGAGGACGTTTGGTCCTCTACCTAGGATTTGACGTGCAACAGGCCCACATACACTGCGGATCTTCAGTTGAATCGGGTTTCGAACCTGGAACCCTCCGGCGCCAAAGCCGAGTCCTTACTCCTTCTAGCGAAACAGGAGGAGAAAGGCAGCAACTTGCCCAAGAAACCAAACGAAAGAAAATTAATACGATGATATTTTAAGGAATTCAGATGTTTCTCACTGGGCTGAAATTTTGTATCAAATATGTTCGAATTCAATAACATCAGCCTTGATAGGAAGTTTAATATTGAGAAGCTAAATATTCTCTGAAGGATTCTGAAAAAAAAATCAGAAGATCAATTAATTCTCAAAATTTGATAAATGCTGGAAGTAAAAATTTTAGAGGATGTCATTCTGATGTTAAATCGTTCAGTTTCATACAGTTTCAACTTCAATATTCTATTACAGCATAAATCTGTGACAGATATGGTTGGATATTTTCATATTCAATTCAGAATATCAGTTCCTTTCAACGAAAGTGAGGCACTAAGAATTCACCAATGGTTATTTTTAGTCTTTAGGGCTTAGTTATTCTTTATAAAACAATAAATTATGTTTGAAAAAAGTTTAATATTTCTTTGCATACTAGTCGCATTACTTTTAGACAGAACACCGCCCCACGGCCCCGTACCTGAAATTACTTTTAGACAGATATTCATGTTTATTAAGATTTTATTTAAAAGCTATCAGCATAAAAAAAAACTTGCTGTCGAACTTTTGAGCTATACAGCTAATTCTGTCTTACGCTATACAAACAACTGTTTACTTTACATAAAATGATATACTATTTGTTACGAAATCATTGAAAAACCAAAACAAATTTTTGAAGAAATTTATTTTATACATTATTTGGTAAACCTGAAGTCTACCCACCTGTTTCTCGCCAATTTTTCTTGGCGCAATTTCATTTGCCGTCGCCAAATGCTGTTTTGGATGTGCAATGAGCTTTTTATTGCTCGCTTGCGCATGCGTCACCTGAAAAGGAGAGATTGAGCACGCAATGCCTGCTGGTAAGGGTAATTTTTTTTAACTTAAGAAAACATCACCGGCTTCGCTTTCAGCATAGCAGGAAACTGGTAGCTACGCTTTTTCATTGAATGTTAGGAATCTAGGGGTGTTTTTTTTTTAAATTACGAAAACGAGAATTTCCGCACGCAATTACTGCGGCATTTCAAGCGTGTACCGGGCAATTTTTTTAATTTGAAAAAAACATCAGCGGCTTCGCTTTCAGCAATAACGGAATACTAGTAGCTTCGCTAATTCATCGAGAAACGAAACACACAGAATAACATACAAAGTACTGAACCGATATTCAAACCGAAGAATTCCAAACGAAGTTTTATTGAAAATCGAATGAATCGACCAATCGCATCGACGAGATGAACGAAACAGTCCAATCGAAATGAGCCGCAATATAGCGTGATGTTCAAAACACCGATGAAAAGATTAATTTCCGCGCATGCGCGCATGTCACTCGTTAAAAACATTATTGCGCAACCAAAACAAATGTTCTCTCATCTCCGTTCTTGGCGGCAAAGAGTTGCCGATCCTAAGACAAAAGAAGTAAGTCGGCACAGTGGACTCCAGATTAACCTATTATTTCTTTTCCCTTGCAAAGATTTTGGCAAAATTTATGCACTCTAGAATTCCTTTGAGATCTGTAGTAGAATTATCAAATCCCTTCTCTTTTACTTAAGAAGTCAATTTCCGCGCATAATAAAAGCATTAAAAGATCCTCCAAACCTTCAACATGAAGAACAAATGGCAAAAAATGTTAGAAAACGTCTTCTAGTGACTTGGTAAAAGCGCTTGAAATAACTTTGTTTTTCATCAAAAATAAGAAGGACCAAAAGCAGAAAATCAAATTTTCGGAACTGCCCAATTGAATTTAAGGAATACCAAAGTCTAAATTTATCCCCGAATTGAAAAGAGAAGCTGCAGTTTATTGCATCTCTCGATCGCAAATATATCCCTTGATAAAAAGCAACGAAAGTATTTTATGTCGGCATGACTGGAATTTCGTAATGGATTTAAAACTTGGGATGGACTTTTATTATTACGCAAGAAAGGTATCACGGATGCTCTGAGAAATAAAATTAAACGAATCCCCCTGCGAAAGCTGGATGTCAGGAAACTTTATTAGAAGTGAAAGTGAAAGCTGATAAAAATAATGTGATTTTTTTTATCAAGAAAATATAATTCTGATCATTACTCTTTTGCTCTTTGGTATGAAAAACAGAAAGGAGTAAGAAACTATCTGCAATATAAATTTTCATGACATTAGTACAGATTCTGTACTAATATCACGAAATTGTTACTCGGTCTGCCGCTTCATTATACTTCATGCCGAGTCTATCGTGAGTAGATTTCAATGTAAAACTTATTTGGATTGGTGAGAAAGATTTGTGGAAATGGTCAGGGACTTTATTTCCATATCTTGATGCGTTTTATTTCTTAATTCAATTTTCAAGTAATAAAATTATGCATTTATATTACGTACTTAAAACGTAGAATTCTGTTTGACTTTATTCAATTCTTACTATTAGTTCACACTTTCCCTATATATATTTATTTATATATCTTGTTCAAATTTTCAATCGTTAATAAAATACTTTTTATTCATCCACTCAAGTTCAAATACATTTTTTAAAACTTGTAGTGGATGACACTTGATGTTAATACAGTTTTTTCAAATATTAATTCATTAATTAAATTTAATTAATTAATTTTAGTTTTATATGGGAGAAAGCATATGTCGCCTTGAGTAGTTTGGTTCGAATTTTTCTCAATAGATGGAGCTAGGTTTGCCAGCTTCTAGACCTAATATCCTTTGTTTTCTGGCATGTTCACGAAGGCGTCATTTTTTCATGTATTTTTGTCAGAGGCTAATGTTGATTACTTTCTTTATTCTCTCTATTAGATATGTTGAAAAAGACTTTATGAAGTTTTTCAATTCCTACTATTAGTTCACACTCTCCCTATATATATAAGATATTTAACAGGATATAAATTTAGGAAGAAATACCGTCAGTGACAAAGCGTGTAGATATTAGTAGGAATATCTACACGGTAGCTAAGTAGGAATTGACTTTAAAATTTTTTATATATATATTACTTGTTTTTAGTTGAGAAACCAGTGTTATTGTTATTAATCCACCGGTAGGAAACCGACCTGATAATGAATATGCTAAACAAAAACTTATCGGTGTAAATAAGAGTTTAGCAATATGAACGTCCCATTTTGAAGCAACACGAGGGATATTTTGGGACGAACCTCGTAATTTTCAACCACGTTCAGATGACACCTGAGATGGCCCGACCCTCTACAAAATTCCGGACCACAACAGCGAGAGGAGCCCTACGTATGATTTAACGTGCAACAGTCCCAGTTGATCTTCAGTGGAATTGGTATTCGAGCCTGGGACCATCCGGTCCCGGAGCCGATACCTTACCACTAGGACACCGCGGCCCGGTTTTAATTAAGAAGCACAGTTAAAGAGAGGATCTTAATTTGCTTGATATGATATACTTTTTATTATTAACTTCTAGGAAATACTTTTTTAATTTGCAAAAATCTTAATGAAAACGATCGGTTACTTTTTCCTGTTAATTTTTTCTGTGCACTGATAAGATTATATAAGTTTTTGTGTTAATTTACACACATTTGCAAATTGCATGAAAATTGACAAGTAAATACTTGAAGTCTTTTCTATTCTAATTTTATGCTTTATTATTAACCTTTGATGCAAGAAAGTATTGTGTACACTACAGTCAATTCATTTTCACATGATACGCATCAAACGCGACACGCCAACTTCATTTTGAAATCTTTTGCGCATCTTACAAGAGGAAAGGGGGCATGACATTAAGGCACAAAGTGAAACAATGTGTAGTTAGATATTTTTAAAATGTGTGCTACATTAAATGTTATTTATATTTAAATTATAAAATTCGCATTGCGATTATGATTAAATTAATTCATGAAATTCAGCAAACAAAGCGCTTCAACGCGAAAGCAAAAGAAATTTCTGACCAAATGGTTAGCATTCTTCCAGAAGTAGAATCTAAATAACATCGAAATATGCTGTGGGTAGAAACTTTTTAGAGTTTGTAGGTGGAAGGAAAGAAAGCCTGAAAGATTAAAGTAAGTTTAAAAATTCGCCCGCTTTGATATGATATTTAGAAGTCAAGTATTTGAAAAAAATCCTTGATGCCCTCTGAAGACTCTATGAAGAACATCTTCTTTCTGTTGGATTTATTTTGATAAGACTTCTGTCACTAAGCCTTGAAAGATTCGAAACCCATGCCATATCTTTGCTTCTAAGCCATTTTTCACCACACTTTATTGGACTTTTTAAGATTTTCTGTTTGATACATCAAAATATGCTAAAACTAGCGGGTTTTTTCCCCTTTCATATTTTATACGAATGGCAGCAAAAAGTCTAACGCAAAGTTTTTACATTCCAAATAAGGATTCCAAGTAAGGTTGAGTATATGCAAACACAAGCTTATTCTCATTATCCTTTTGTTGCTTTTGGCATGATAGAGTAGTTATAATGGCAAATATTACTGCAATACCGGCATAGAACGGATAAGTTTAACCCGCTTCTAAAATTGCATCATAAACGCACAGAAATTGCTTTTCGTCATAAATTTTACAAAAATGTATTTTAGGTATTCGTTTTTATTATATACTAGCAGTACGCGCACGGCGTTGCCCGTGGAATCAGGACTTTAACAAAATGAAAAAAAAACCCGGCCCACAATGACATGAAAAAGTTTTGAAAACAAAATCAAAACAAAAGATACACATTATTTGATTTTCCTGCTTATTTTTTTTTTTTTTCGCGCTACAGTACAGAGTACGTTAATCCAAAACAATATTACAAAATTGGAACGTGAAAATGATTATTATACAGCAAGCAAAATATAAAATCGAATCCGAAAATAATAATCGAAGTAATTCATTCAGGTGAAGGTCATGACGTATCCTGCGCGTCCGCCAATCAAAATTGCCAGCAACGTTCCGAAGAAGTGCCGCGCGAGGAACTCGATCGAGAAAAATAACTCTCAACCGCCCAGAAAAAAATAATTTAAAAAAACGGGAAAAGATAGTTTAACTTTCTTGTTTTAAATCCGACAGAACCGGTCTAGTTATAAGCTGAAAAAAATTGGAAATAATAGTGTTATTAGAAAGTCGGATGCAACAAATTTAAAAACAAAAGTAATATTTCGATGGCGAAACTGGCTATTTTTTAAAAATTTCTCAAAATTCAGTAGATCACGTTAAAAATTCAAAACTAACTTCATTAGAACGGAAATCGCGTACTCTTTCCGATGGTGTATCTATTTTTGTCGTGCAGCTATCCGAAACCATGCTATTGAGAAATTAGTGCGAAAAATCACCCAAAACAACACAAAAGATTAAATGAAAAATTTTCTAGAATAAATTTTAAGATTTCGGCTTCGAGGTGCATTCAGTCACCATTACGACTACCTGTGTGCCAAATTTCATGGCTGTAAGTGCGATAGATTCTTCTGGACATCGCAGACAAACACACACACACGCAAACATTGCCTTTTATAAGTATAGATATATTCAGTGGATGGCAGCACATATAAAGTGTTCGGTTGATAATGTAGCCTTTTTATTTTCAAGTCAAACTCGAAAGTGGTTTTTTTACAATGGGATGAAGAAAAGGCAAGTTTGTTCAATTATTGATCAGTTAATTTACTTGCATTTAACAAATATATCAGTTAGTACAATTGTAAGAATGTTTACTTTTTCGAATTTCACATCATTTTAGATTATGATAGGCTTTTTTGCATTAATAGGACTTTGTCTAAATAGGGAGGCTACGCTAAAACAGAATTTTTCAGGCAAAATTTGTTTTAGTAATTTTCCCGTTGATTTCCTGACATATAATAATAATATACAAAATATTATTGAAAAAATGCGACTTGGGCATTAATGGGTTATAGAAACTTTAATCTCGTTTTTCCTGGGAGTAGGTTTAAGAGTTTTAAGTCTGTGGGAAATTGGAAGTCATTTATTGCGAATCATTCCTGAAACAGATTAATGCAATTTTCACATTTTCGCTTTTGACTTGACATGAATTTTAGTTTGCAATATCTCTCGGTTACTAAAATGTAGCCAGAATAATTAAAATTAAATAGTTTTATTGCTTATTCAAGAAAAGCCGAATGGCTATTATGAAGGTAAATGTTTATTATTCTTTAGAGGCAACTAGCTAATTATAAACTAACTTCCAAAGAAACAGCACAGTATTAACCGAAGTAACCGCAGTATTATTGAAGAATAAATACGTCAGATACAAGCTCCATATTGGCACGTATGAGGAGTATATTCATCATGTAAATTTAAAAATTGCCATTTAATGTAAAAAATTCACACTTTAATAGGAATCAATAAAAATGTCATTTAAGGAGTTATTTATTTTACTAGGAGGTTCTGCTCTCTGCTCGCTAACCCCCACGGGAATTGTATAGAAATCTTCCCTCCCCAAATATATTAATTATGAAATGCTTTTATATTTTTAAAATTATTCTTCTTTATGAATTTAACTATTTTGTTGAAATTTTTAGCGGCAATTTTCCCAACAAAGAATTGTTCCATTTTTCGAATAAAAATGTAAGCTTTGAACGTGTTTCTTCAGTTTTTGCAGTAAAATTTATAATAGGAACACTCGTCCTGTGTATGACATGTGTCTTCGTCAATGCTTGAATTTACTTGTAATTTTCGAAACAAAATTCCTCAATTAATTGGTTA
>BGPR01000126.1:1246223-1279754 GCA_013235015.1 Araneus ventricosus
AAATTCCTCAATTAATTGGTTAATAAGTCATTAAAGTGACCAGATGCCTCGGATTACCCGGGGCAAGTCTGAATTCCGACTTTCTCCCAAACTAAAGAGTATTCAGGAACTTCGAGTTTGTGAGGCCATGGTGGCCTAGTGATAAGATCTCGGCTTTGGGGCCGGAGGTTTCCGATTCCACTGAAGATCCGTCGTGTATTCGGCCTGTTGCACGTTAAATCATACGTAGGGGGCCAAACGTCCTCCCGTTGGTGTGGTGCGGAAGTTTGGAGAGGGGGTGCCAGCCCAGGTGGCGTCCTCGTCATCTGACTGAGGTTCAAACTTATGAGAGCAGTCCCAAAATAGCTCTCGCGTTGCTTCAAAACGGTTGCTAATATAACTAAACTTAAACTAAACATGAGAATCGAGTTTGAATTTAATGTCACGAATTCCCAGTAAATCCAGGAAGTTAGAAAAGTCAGTTAAAATAGTTAATTTCAAATAAAAACTATCTAAGAGTACCGGGATCGGAATAAGTCTCGGATTTTCGGGTAAGTCCCGATTTTCGACTCCTTGGATTGAAAATGGCCCGTTTGAATTAAATGTCCTGAACTGCCCTGTTTCATTTTTATTAGTAAATATCTGATATTAAAAAGAAGATTCATTGGATTTAATTTTTTAAAAAGCTAGCATCTGAAAATTTTATCTTTTCGCCTTTTACTATGCATAAAATAGAGTCTTCTTAATGAACAATGCAAATGAATCGGGCTGAAGGAAAAATAGTAAAAATGATAGCAAAATATTTTATTTATGCTTGTTTAATTCCTACTTTTATTGGAAAATTTTAATAATTAACAATTTTATTGTTTCTGGTTATTTGTTTATTTATTCTTTTGGAAATTGTCGAGGTCTCTCTCCCCCCGTTCCCCTAGCTTTCGAAATTGCATTTTGATGGGAAAAAATTATGCTTTGTCGTCAACAACATTTCTTGATATATTCTTCCGTTTTTCCCACAAAGAAAAATAAATGCGAAGAATATTTTTTTCTTTGGACTATCATTAAAATAGAAAGTGTAAGTAAATGGAAT
This sequence comes from Araneus ventricosus, assembly GCA_013235015.1. Lineage (NCBI taxonomy): Eukaryota > Metazoa > Arthropoda > Arachnida > Araneae > Araneidae > Araneus > Araneus ventricosus. The sequence continues at coordinate 1,247,290 of BGPR01000126.1, forward strand.
TATTATGGGTAAAAAAAGTGGTAATATTCTCATTCTTATAAAACGGATAAAACAGTAAATTCGCTCATCATATCGTATCCTCGAGAATAAAAAAAATCCAAGAACCCTATATATTTTTGAGGGTACATTCTAGGGCTGTTCCTTCAAAAAATAAACTTTCTTCATAGCATCTCTAGAATGCACTACGTGAAAGAGAAAAAGAGCGACTCAGTTTCGAAACTTAATTTTTAATGAAACTCAAGCGTAGAACTGTTACGTATTCTCTTAGTAATGCAAGAATTCTCCTGTAAATAAAACTAATGCTTTTATTATTAACTCTTGTGTGAGTCATTTTCTATAGCTAATACCCTCTTCAAATTCACTGAATATTTTAAGTTACCAAAAGAGATGTTAAGGAAAAATTGCACGTTCAAGCATCATAAAAGTTGGCTAATGGTTGGTTTGGGATATTTTTTGTTGTTGTTTGTTTGTTGATTTGTTAAGGTGAACAAATGTATTCTTTAAAGGCGTTTTTGAGTAAGTAAGTTGAAAATTTTATATCATTCGGAATAAAAACTTGAATATTCAGACTGCATAATTTTTTGTCATTTAATAATTTTTAACTTGCTGTTGGTAAAAATACCGCTTTCAAAAAATTATTTATGTTTGTCCAGCATAATGTCTATGGAAAAATTATCAAATTAAATACGATCCTTTCGGCTCTAGGAACAAGTGAAAAATATCATCTGGAAATACCATCTATTAATTATATACAACAGCAAGATTTCTCGACAGCAATACTGTTTTTGTTTTGTTTCGATTTGATTACTTGACAACATAACTTGTTCTTCCTAAACAACAGAACCTTATTTTTAAATTTTAAATTGAGATTCAAAATTAACCACTGCCATTTCAGGACCGTGTATATTATCTGAGCCTAATTATAGGCTTGTGGCTTCTTCCTAAAATTCCCACTTTATTTTTAAAGCTGAACTGAAGAAAAGCTTATTCAGTCTAAAATAAAGCTAAATGAGTTGGAATAACCCACAAAAAAAGAGGGAAAATGTGAGAACTAAAAATGATTTGCAAGGAGCTATTAAATGAAAAAAAAATTAATACTCTTTTGTGTAATTTATTTTTCTGAATTCACCACCAATAAGTAAAAAAAATAATCATTTAGCATTACCTAAGAATTTCAACAGCTTTTAAAAAGATAAGAAACGAATGAATTTGAAGTAGAGCTTGAAATACGAATCAAATAAGCTATGAACCTCTAAATATTAAAAAAGAATTAATAAGGAACTATGAATCTCTAAAAGAGAAATTCTCAACCAATTGAAATAAGAAGGAAAAAAAACAATGATACTTACATTAAAAAAGCGAAAATTTCTACTAACAAAGGATGTAAAACACTGATTTTCCATAAAAATGATTTTTAAAAAATGAGAAAAGAAAAATGAAATTTTGAATATGAATATCTTTTGAGTTCAAGTTGGTGATTTGCCGGATGACGCAAACTCACGTTACGCCACACTCGTATAACAAACGTGACTGCGCATGTTATCAAATGTCACGTGACGTTGCTTTGCTGCAACGTCACGTCTTTTTTTTATTCTGCAAGATGCACAATGAATTCCAAAATTAAATTAAAGCGGCGGATTTCGCTTGTATCATATAACCATGAATTGCCTCCGTTAAACTTAATATTGAGAGAAGACAAAACAGTCGATGTCTTTAATTACAATAATGGAGTCGATTCATGCTCACGTAATACACGTCAAATACGCTGCTCTAATTTAATTGTGGAATCCATTTTCCATCTTGCAAGAGGAAAAAGGTGTGATGCCACAGCACAGTGTAAAACAACATGCAGGTAAATATTATATTTTAGTTACGCTTGCCATGTGACTGTGACGTCACTGGAATTAGCTCCATCCACTATTGTTTTACAGATTCCGGATTCACTGTTGTAAGCTTTACCTAACTACGTGCAGTCTTCTGTAAAAAATAAACAGTTACACGCAACAATTAATTTGGGGTAAGTGTAGCATTTGAATTTACAGTTAAAAATATGCATTTTGGAGATGGTTCCCCATGGATAAATTACATTCAAAAAGACAGACAGTAATTTGGTACGAACGTTTAGGTCAAATTTAGAAATTTACAATTTTTTTCAAAATTATGTAACAATATTGCATGTCTTAAGCCTAATCAAAGACACCTTGATAGTAATTTCACATTGGTTATTTTTGAATAATCATTTCTTAAAAGCCAGTCAGTGGATTCAATGTTAATTTTTCCTTCAAAAATTTCAAAGGAAAAGACACGTTTCGTCCATTTTTCTATTTCTAAAATTCCTCTTTACTCATCATGGAGCATATTTCTAATTCAAAGGAACAAAAAATTTAAATCCGCCGTTAACCATTCTCGGCGATGAAAAATTAGTAACAATTTGTTCGTCAAGCTTATCTGGTTCTCCGTAATTATTGAAATTACTTTGCCTTCCGATACATTACTTAAATGAATTTAGGGAATAAAATATTAAAAAACAGAGGATAAGCTAACCTAGTCTATTTATACCAATATCGTTTATTCGTTTTGTTTTAAAATGAGGGTCTCATTGGACAATGGGTGATGAATAAATAATAGACATCGGGTAAAAGCGCATTAATCATGAGTTGGCTGCGTAATTTTTTGTAATTAGTAATTATTTTCCCTTTCGCATACGAGAATTTGCGCAACGTACGTTAAGAAGTATCATGAGTACTGTTTGCGAATATACTTATAATTTAAGGATTCTTATCATGCAAATATATCACAGAAATTTCTAAAAATATATAAATTAAATAAATAATTATAACTATTACATAGACAGTTTATAACATAGACGGAAGATTCAGTACTGACATTAATTACTACCAATGTAGAATTCTGTCAGTTGTCGGGAATGTTCGAATTTGCTGTTATTGACAAAGCATTAGAGATGAAACTGTAAACGTCTGTATCTGTCCGTAAAACATACCAACTAGCATTTGGGCATATTTTATTTAAATGGGTGCTCTCCACTCGTTAATTTTAGCTGATCTCGAGCTATAAATATTACCTTTCAGGTGTACCAACAAAATGAAATCCATCGGTGTAAGATCCGTTGACCATGTGTGTGTGATGGTGGGGGTGGGGGGTAATCAGCGCTTCCTCTTCGCCCTAATCATCTGTTCAGCAAGATTCTATCAAGAATAAGCTCTCATATCGCAATGGTAATAAAAAAACATAAGAAAGGCGCAGTTCGGGTCCGCGCCGTAGATTTTTCGGCGCGGGATAAAATCATAAAACAAGTGTTTCGTATTAATATGTAATTTAATTATCAATCTCTTTAATACAATATTTACACAGAGTAGTATAATGTTTACAGAATAGATAAATCATAATCTACCACAAGCCCTTGCTACATGCGATAAACTTGTGATTTATCTATTCTGTAGCCTAGCCATTATACTACTCTGTGTAAATATTATATTAAAGAGATTGATAATTAAATTACTTATTTATACGAAGCACTTGTTTTATGATTTTATCATGACGTTTTCACGAAAAATCTACGACGCGGACCCGAACTACGCCTTTCTTATGTTTCATTTAGAGTAGCTTTTGATGGCGCCATTTGTTCACAGTATATTGAACTACATTTCGCGATTGCGCAGAAAAACATTTACAACAAATTTCCATATTTCCCGTAATATTCAAATTTTTGAATTCAAATTTTAATACAATGTTTCTTTAACGTGTTGTCAAATGTTCTGTAAGTTTCGTACGATTCGAAAGAAAACTCTGCATGTTATAATAAAAAATTTGAAATTTTCAATTTAATACCGATTTTAACTTATATTCTGATAAATATTTTTATTGTCTCACTTTGGTTCCTAGTAATAATCCTCAAGCTCTTTAAAATAACACCAGAATCAACCTCCTAGCTAAACGCGTTTCCACGCTACACTTATACTACACTAACACCATTTACACTAATTCATAACAATCACGCGCATGCGCGTACACTGGTACGATGACGTCACAGTCAAAACAAATGCTATGCGATAAACTCTCACACATATGATATATCCGTCGTGAGGTCAACAATTCTTTCCGCATTATTAGTCTCGTAGTTATTAGCGATTCAAATCGGATGGTATTTTGTCACACAAGAAAGTTCGACCGACTGTCACTGTAACGAGCGGAAAGACATTTTCACGTCAAAAAGGAATTAATTTGAGTTGTGAAACTTTGATTTATATTATCAATAGTTCATATAATAATTATTCAATGTGCCTGTACCTTGCATTTTTGGGTTTCCTGTACTTTCATTCTTTAAATAGTCCCTTTGTTACTTCCAGCTTTGGTTGATTTATAAGGCTAAAAGAAGTGTCAGTTATTTCTTTACTATATTTAGGCTGATTTTCAAATGCATAAATAAAACAATCAAATAAAAGAAACGATTGCTTTGTTAATTCATGGGTTTGTATGGAACAAGAGGCATTTGCGCCACGCTCTATTTTATCAAATCGACTCTTAATATTCTTTCTGTAACCATAACTGTAACGCAACGCTTTAATTACTTTTTTCAACCGAACCTTGTCCTTATATTAAATGAACAATCTAAATATCAAATTCAATAAATTATAGCGTAGTTAAAACATATTCAAATATAGTTATAAATCTTATTTCCTTATTTAAAAATTCTTAAGTAAATGTGGGAAGTTCTTAAGTAGACGGGGTGGGTCTTTTAAAGAAGAAATCTTCATCATAATGATTTCTTCTGAAATGAATATGCTAGTCATTTATACAGAATATGTTACAAAAGGTTGAATCATAAGTTGAACAGGTTGGTACTGGTTCTAGATGCAAGAGATATCAATGATTAAAACGCAGGATGAGCCAAAATGGATGCCTTGATTTCAAGTTTCATCTGCGCAACAGGCAGTTGTAGCATTTATTTGAAAGATGCATTTTTCAAGAGATGATATGTCCAGGTTTTTAACGCAAACATCACAGGTGTTCAATGTGTACTCTTTTTTTTCCCTTACACGGCATACATTAAATCTGTAATGCAATTCTTGCCAGACCCTGTGACATATCACTGTTGATGCTGCCTATAGCATGCGATACCTGCTTTCAAATCACTGAGGATGAGGCCATGGAGGCTCATGCACGCGATTTTCTACAAACCTCCACAAAAAGAAATCGCATGGAATGCAATTTGGGTATCGTGGTGGCCAAGGTAACAGTTCTCTAACTCGATCAGCAGAGTGGCCAATCCATCGACATAGTTATATGTTATTGATGACGTGATTTCATGTCCAATGCCCATATCACAGTTGTTATTGCCAGCACTGACAGAGACATGCTAGGCAAGAATTGCATCACAGACTTGATGTATGCCGCGTTACAAAAAGAAACGCTTACTAAACATCAGTCAGGCCTGCATTCAAAACTTGAACATATTATCTTTTTAAGCGTGTATATTTCAAATAAATACAACAACCACCTGTTGCCCAGTAAAGCTTTGAATTCAGGGCATTCATTTTGACTTACCCTGTATGTCGCAGCCATGTCAAATTTGTACTGATATTCTGTTAAGATGAAATTAACTGCTTTTTACAGAAGGCTAGGGCCTAGTGGCAGATTTTTGACTTCAAAGCTAGAATGTTGAAAGTTGGAAAACCGTTTCCGTCGAACATCCGCAATGTATACGAGGTACATTTGATGCGCATTAAATCCGTCAAAGTTAAAGCTACCCCAATGGTGTTGCGTGGAAATTTGAAAAGAGGACAGACAATTGAACAATCTCAAAGACAAATGCCGTAACATTCCACTTTCAGAAAAAAAATTATGAAGTTTCGTATTTTATCCGTAATTATGCTTCTTTGTTTATTTCTGAAGAAATATGATACATCATAAAACTCTGTTTCCTTTATTTTCTTGCAATTAGAAATGGTTGGGGAAAAGTTATTGAACGGCCTAATTGTGAAAACTTTGCTAAATAATATTTTAATTGTAAGTTTAGTTTAACCTTAATTTTGGATTCTTTTTGAACTTGAAATGTGGATTTCTTTCGACTTCAAATGCGGATTTCTTTAAAATGAATTTTGAACACTTTAAGAACCATCTACAGTTGTTTGAAAGATGCACAAATTTCTGCTGTGGGAAGAATTTTATACCCTTTCATAGGGAGTTCCTTTATAGATACGCGATTATTGGTTTGAAAACGGGAATATGTTATGGTAGACAAACTTGCAGCATCATACATTTTTTATTCTGATATTGCTAGTTTTATCGTGGCAAGTGTTGATATTGTAAGTATGAGTTTTCAAAACACTTTAACCTATTCTCAGAGTAGCAAAATCTAGTAAAGAAAAGACTACGTGTAGCGCAGTTTTCTGCCAACAATTTTATATATATATATATCCTTCCAAGCATATCTAGAAAATATTGAATGATTTTAGTAGTCTGGAATCACCCTCGCCTACAAAATATGTTATGCATAGTCTTTCGCTGATAGAGTTAAAGTTTACGACCGAGCCACGTTTCTATATTTATGCTTACAAGAGCAAACTTACGTGTCCAGAAACTATGCGAGATAGCAAAAAAATTGTCGTCGCCCATCGATCAGAGTAAATAGTAAAAGACAACGCCCTGAGAAACCACACGTCGCCCACTTCACTTCGTTTCTCTCGAAGTTTCTTTCTTGGGGAAAAAAAGAAGAACCGTTTTCGTTTTACGGCCATTTATTTTTGTTGTCTATTTCTGGCAGTTTCTGAAGTCACAAAACACGTGTAGATCATGAAATATTAACAGAAGCTGCTCTTCCGTTACTAGAATGTGCTCTTGACCTAATTTGGTCTTTATTTAAACGAAAATGGAGTTAGTATTTTTTTTTTCTCTGGTGCAGTTTCGTTAACCAGTCAATCATTTTGATATAAACGCATACTGTGACCTTTTAAAGAAAAATTTTCTGCAAATTGAGGAGAAAATAAACGAAGAATCCTTGTAATTCACTGTTAATCAAAAGTCATTTTGGTCTTAAATAATTGTTTTGGTTGTTATCCTTAAAACTGATAAATACAGACAAAATTATGCTTTTATTAAATTTTTAAAAATATCTGCTTTTAATAAGTAAAAACTATGAAAATACTTTGTCATTTTTGTGAGTGCCCATGATTTAATAGTCATCGATCAAACCTACTTGCAATAAATTTGAGGACGCAGAATATTCTTCAAGAATTATTCTTATAGGATATTACGTTATGTATGTTTTATTTATTTATTGTGATAGCAGTTTTTGTCATTTTGCCGGCAACATAAAATTTTTTCAATAGTGTACACTTTGAATAGCTAAATGTTTATCAACAGTTTATGAAATTTACCCTTAATTAAAATCAAAATATACAGGGCGTCCACTCTAATGGTCGCACAATAGTTAATTTCTAAGCCGTTAGAGATAAAGCATGTTTCCAATTGTAAGTATATGCCTAAATGACGTAAAGAATTATATTTTATTTTGCTTGAGTCAATAAATGTAATGATGAAAAAAATTACGAAGTCTACATTTTTATACACTCCCCCGATCCTATTAATCATATTTAGTAAAATACTCTTGACGCACTAACATTTTAAACAAAAATAGTTCCACTCTTCTGCGACTAAAACTGACCGGGTTATGAAGCTTTGAATATAACTATTTTAGACGATTTTAGATTATTGCAATGGGTGCCTCGAGGAAGATCAGTCAATCAGCACGCTATGCCTGTTCGAGGCGGCCGTTGACTGGCTTAAAATAATGAAATTCAGAGCTTCATAACTCGGCTAGTTTTAGTCGCAGATTAGTGGAACTTTTTCTGTTTAAAATATCATTGTGTCAAGAATATTTCACTAAATATGACTAATGCGACCGAAGGGATTTTATAAAAATTTAGATTTTATAACTTTTCGGTAGTAATTTTTTTAAAAATAAAATGGAATTCCTGCTATTGTCAATGTCGTTTTTAGCCGATTTAATCTGAGATTTTAGTCCTCAGTAATAATTCACTGAAAATGAATGATTTACTTTTGAGTGTTTAATGTCTGTTGAAAGATGAACATTATTCCACATTATAGAGGAATTTTAAATTTAGCAGATTTGTATTCGAAATAGATCATCAACTTCACGCGGGAAGCAGCGATGTTTGACTTAAGGAGTACCACTTGAGAAATTAATCTCTACACTTCCACATCAGAATTACTAATATAATAGCCCAGATCTCTCGGTAACGCTCTGACGTCACCAACAATAAAACTCGAGCCATAGCACTGCGAGACGTTAAACAGCATTATTTCATTGTTAGAGAACCTAAATTTCAGTAATTTTAAATTTAAGAAAGTAATTGTCGTTCTAATTTCGAATTTAATAGCTCTAAAATAGTGAAATAAAATTTTCTATCGATTGATATAAAATTTATCTCGCTATAATCAATAGTTCCCGAGAAATTTTAAATTATATTAATCCTATATTTCAAATTAATTTTCGTTTTTTCAATAGAAAGTAGTAATTTGCGTCAGTGGTATATCATGCGCGTGATATAGTTTGGACTCCACGATGCAGCTAATTATTTATTGCAATCGTGATGATATAATTTGATAATATTTTTTATCAACGTTTGACAAGCAGAGAAGTGCTTTGTTTTGAAACTAGATTTTCTATCTATCTAGATTATATCTACTAGATTTTCTAGATTTTTTTAGACCAAGAGGTTTTTAGAATAAAGAAATATGTAAATAAAAAATAATATTTCCTGTCATAAAACATATGTTTATTTTATTTGTTTTCAGTCGATGTTGAACATTTCTCTCGCATATATATCTATTTAAACACGTCAAATTTGACGGGAAATCTCACGAATGAAGAGGCAATTTGTACCCATCATACCATGACGGATTATTTTTCTAGTTTAAAATATTTCAACTTCTGATCTGCAGTTTGCTCAAGAGAAAAGCAACTTCACAACGAAAGTATAAATGCATCAAAATTCATGCTGCCGCATAGGGAACCTGCACTTGCCAACTTCACTTTCTTTTTTTATATAAGAATTCAATCTAAATGAAATCAATCCGGTTTAAATTAAAGTTTTGCAAAAAGTCAATTAATTTTATTAAAAATCAAAGTCTGGCATTCTTTTACCTTGTGTATTTACTTTTCAATGAATGACATTTATGAAAAGAGAAACCACACTTATTTTTGTTTATTACGGAATCAGCAGACTATTTATATCTGAATATAGTTCTTAAAAACCATGCAAAAGAAATTCGTTAAATAAATAGCCTCAGGAAATATAGTAGAACGAATTTTGAGGTTCGTCTTTGATTCGAATTTAATTACGAAAAAAGAGCTGACATAATCATTTATAAAATTGATTATTTCCTTAAGCTGAAACATCACCATAGGTCGAAAATAAAAATTCGTAAATGCCAGGTTCTTTTTCCAAAACTGAACGCATTCTTAATTAAACCCTAAAATCTTAATTAAACTCTTATCTAGTTTGACTATGAAAAAGAAAGATCGAGTTAATAATGTTCCTACTATTTATGTGTTGACAACACAATTTTAATTAAGCAAGAACAAACAAAGTACCATTATTTTTTATTTATTTTACTTAATAAAGTAAAAGCACGAAGAAAAATTAAAAAGGTTTTCTATGAAACATGTTTCTTTGTAAATGTATTTTCCGAATTAATTCAGCAAATGTTAAAAGGTTATTATTGTTCGATATTTAAAATAATCATCCATTGCTTAATAGTATATGTTTAGAGCAACTTGTAAACCCATATCTAACAGAAAAATACTCTTGAGCTAAATATTGATGAACGAATTTAATGAGACATTGTTATAAAACATGCATATCAACCTTCCGATTAGTAACTCGTCTGTATACGAGGAAAGTTTCAAAAATTATTTAAGAACTAAATTCTGCTTAAAACCCCTCCTATTTCTGCTGCTATGTGACGGTTTTGTTTCCAAGGTATTCAACTTTTTTACTGTACAATGCCTCATTCTTTTCCAGCTTGAAATGATACAGGTTTATATTTTCTACAAAATAAGGGTCACAATTTATTAATTAAATAATAAGAGCAGAGTGGCGAATCCAGGATTCGGGTCGGGGGGGGGGGGGGCAGCTGAGGTCTTAAAATTTTGTGTCGTAGTGACGAATGTCAAACCTCATGGCTTATGTAAACCAAAGCACTTTAACTTTACAGACTTTCCTCACCTGACAATAAGAATCATAAGGAACACTACAAAACTTTAGATAATTTAATAAAAAATACAATGAAATAAGTAGCCAAAAAATGTTTTCGACCGCGTCAACGCTACAAGTACAAGTGGAATGACTAGAAAAACTAGAAAAGTAGGAAAATTTTCGAGCCTGCCAAGCCAGAAAGCGATGTTGTCACGATTTATTATTATTTTTTTAAATGAAAATTAAGAACAAACAGTTTGGTTTTAAATAAAATCAAGAATTTTGGTTTAGCTCTGGAGGAGGGCTGCAGTCCGATAGCCCCCCCCCCTCCCGTATTCGCCACTGAATAAGAGCATTTGCAAAAAATTCTTAACAATCTGAATAGTCAAAGTTATTTTTCTCTCTCAAAAAGTATGTTCCGAAACTCGATTCCGCTGAAGAACCACCGTGTATGTGGGTCTGATGCACGCTAAATCCGACGTCGTGGATCAGCTGGTGTGATACGAAAGTTTGGAGAGTGGTGCCAGCTGAGGTGCCGTCCTCGTCACCTGACCGCGGATCAGAATTACGAGATCGGTCCTAAAATAGCTCCATGTTGCTTCAAAACGGGACGTTTATATAAATTAAGTTCAAAAATCATACTTCATGCAATCTAGAGATTTATTATAAAATTAATCAATAATAAATTAATATAATATTAGATTATTAATCAAAAATGTGTACCGTGTCGGTGAACTCAATTGATTCTTACGTGATGCTCATCAAATACACTTCTTCAACTTGGCTTTAAAATGCGCGGGGTATATTTTATTTGCTGCTGGTATTATTTCGTCATAGCCAAGGATGTGCAGTTTACTGTCTCACTCAAGTACTTTTGTCACGTGACTGTGACGGCACTTGAGTTGATTCAATCGAATTCATTAGTTGAGATTATTCAAAAAAATCATAAAAATTGTCTCTGCGTGCCATTAAACATATTCTAAAGTGACCATTTATAATTTACTTTATGAAATATCTGAAAAGCGTGTGCGGCTGCCATATCGTAAACTGAAATATCCTTAGAATTATTTTGAAAAACTCGAAAGTTCGCACTGGAGATACAAATCGAAGTTTCTAAACCATTGCTATGCGGGCAAATTTGACGTGAAATCTCCAATTTTCACAAGGTGATAATTAAAATCCTTACCAATTTTTAATACAGTGCTGTGTTTTGATTGTCAATTATCATCTCAAATATTGATTTCAACACCAAAGTAAAAATATCGAAGCCTGCGATCAGCAGCTTACAACAGAGCAGCTGGCATTACGGTCAATTCATGTGACGTCATAGTCACATTGTAAATGTCTTTGCGCATGTCATCAAGCATCAAGTTGTAAGTGCTCTTACGCTTCTCAATGGTGTTATACTACAAAGCAGCAACTGCTAGATGCACAATGAATTTCAAAATTGCGTTGGTACGATGGCCTTGATTTGCATTATGTGAGCATGATTTTACTCCATTATTTAAAGACTCCATTTGTAACATACAGGGCGATTCAAAACCCATCGTATAAACTGTTAGGGGGGATAGAAAACACAAAAACAAGAGAAAACTTAGAAATGTATGACGAGAAATGCAGCCTATATGAGCTAGAAGACACGCGAAGATGCTCAGATGACAAACGAATAATGGGTGAAAACTCTTTATTTGGAAATATTTTACACTTGGGCCGAATATGCACATGTGCGTGTTGCAAATTCGTAAACATTTGGTGATCCGATACTCATCTTTTCGGGTATCGCTCCGCAGGTAATCGTGTGCAACCCTTACATTACTGTTAACTAATACATAAACAAGATGCATGTGCACCATCTCAGCATTCGAAACTCTTGCATATTCTCCGAAGCCTCCGTTAAAAAGCATTGTGCTGAAATCCATCTCAAGCGTTGGGGAAGAGAGCCCTCTAGTTTATCCGGTTGGCGTTTCCGATCATACAATTCCTGTATGATTCTGCATGTTTGCTTGTTTGTTTGTTTCCTACATCCCCCTAACAGTCGGTACCTACAATTTTGAATTACACTTTATTACATATATCAAGCAGTACGTTGTTGGTTATTTACAAAATTTCATAATGGTAATTTGAACTATGGCATCAAATAGTATGTTATTTAGAAAGTATTTGCATAATTTCGTAATGGTATTTCAAGCTGTCGTTTTTTGTATTTTATCTTTTCCTGGTGTATTTGAAACAACATGTTTTAAAACTTCAATACTTAAATGGAAAAATTCCTGCGCCTGGAATGATACTTTTGCTTTTGGCACCTGAAGCCTTAATGATGGTAACAGCCATTAAAGCTACGGTTACGACATATTATGGCTCGAATCTGATGTTTAGAAGGTATTTAAGGTAAATACCTTCCAAAGAGAAAATGCTGCTAAATCGAAGTAATTATTTACGGAATTTCAAAAGCGCTTTGCTGCAAACTTTTTGTCTAAGAATTTGAATTGATTGTTTCCAAAAGCAATCAATTTTAATTGTTTAAAGACAATTTCCTTAAATAAATGTCGACTTATCTTTCTGAAACGATTAGCTTAATTATGTTTCAACACTATTAATGTGGCTTCCAAGAATTTATAATAGTTTTGAACATTGCATACATCCAATGGGAAAAAAAATCAGTATAAAAGAAACGACTATTTCTTTATTTTTGCCTTTGTATCATAAAAGTTATTTTCGGCATATAAAAGAAATTAGGATGATACGCATGACATTTCGCAATAAAAGGATAAGTCTTTGCTTTGTTTTGCTTTGTACTCTTGATCAATAAGAGCAATCAACCCTCTTGCAACACGGTATTCTCATAAAGCGGTGCAAAAATTGCGATAAGTCTCCGACAACACAGTTTTTTTCATAGAGATCATACTTATAATCTATGTTGAAGTCAAAAAGATTAGGACGATATTTATGCTATTTCTTATTAAAATGCTTATATCTTTATTAGAACACATGATTAAACACAGTCATTCCTTTTAACGGTATTCTCATACGTTATGCACAAATTGCGATAAGTCTCCGACAAAACGATTTTTGGCATAGTACGACATAAAATACTAGATATATCTCATACAGCATGATTTATTTTTTGTACGCACTGTTTAGATTGGTGAAAACATGTTGATTTCGCTTATCACAGTTTCAATACAACATGAAACGAAATAATTTGTGCTATAGGAAGGTAGAATGTACATCTTTTTATATTATCACGGACGCTGCAAGCTAAAACAAAATGAATCGTACAAGACTTCAAAATATGCTTTACCAGCGAAATTTCCTTTACAAAATAAAGGCAAATGAACTAATATTCATGATATTCTGAAGAAACTTTTAGAATTCCTTCTGAAAAATAATAATAAAATTTAAAAGAATTATGATGTATATCAATAAATTTTAAAACAATAAAATTAAAAACAATTTTTAAAATACTTTTATAAGTGGGCTGTAGTGAATAAAATTCTTCTGAATTTGTTGACTAAAACTTTTCCTTCTATTTAAATAAAATAAGAAATGCTAGCTTTTGATTTTAAACTAAGATTGTTTATATATATATATATAACAAATAAGAAACAAACATAGCAGAAATGTAAAAGCAACATATACAAAATAAACATTCATAAAACAAAATGTCAAGAAAAAAATCTGCGGTAAGAAAAAGCCGTCCCTTTCCTTTTTTATCATCTTTCATTAATTTTATATACACCTTAATTTCTAAATACACTCTTTTCCTTTTTTTTATCATCATTCCTTAATTTTTATATACACCTTATTTTTTTTATATTACACATTAATTTTTAAATACACTCTTTTCCTTTTTTCATCATTTCTTTAATCTTCATCGTTTCCTCAATGTAGTTCGCTTTCATCCTTTTTTTCCATCGATTTCCTAATCTTCATCGAAACTCCCCCAACCTCAGAAGTAACTTAAACATCCGGTCCCTACATGACGCGTTTAGTTATTTCCTTTGTCACGTCTCCCGTTGGTAGCATCTCGCAGTTTTAGGTTCGTAATTTCATTTCTTTTATTTGTATTTCATTCAAATTCTTGGTTTATCATAATGTTCGGGGTAAAGGACAGTGTTTTTAGCTATATGCCAACACTGTTTGCAGAAAACATTATGATTTCACTAATTTTTTAGCGGTTCGTATAGATTTTACTTACCCTGATGAGCATCTATACGCTTTTACCGATTTACTACAGTCTCTCCATTTAATTTCAACACTTTTTGACTTTCATGATATCGATATATATATATATAGTTAATCGTCATATAAAGGCGATTTTAAGTTTTTAAGGTTCTAATTTTTTTTTTTCTGAAAAAACATATAAGGTAATTAAGGCGTCGAGATATACTAACAGCATGCATATAATAACTAGAGACTATTAAATTTATAAAATTTGGCTGTGCGACTGATTTTAAATTGTGCCGTTTTAAAATTTGCGCTTGTACCTTTTAAAATTGCCTGTATCATTACAATTGCAACGTTTTGAAAGCAGTTTTAAATATAAAAAAAATGTAGTTTCTTTCTTTTATTTATTGAACACACTTTCTTTTTTTTCAGATGCAGCAAAAATTCTAATAAAAAAGGATGATTATGATTTCGATGACTGCATATCGTATCTCTCAAATGAAAAAATTTTATCCAGAGATTCTTGGCTTGATAGTAAGTTTCCTTTTTATAAGCTTTTATTCAACTTGAGTGTCTTGTCCACAAATCTTGAGATCGATTTCTTACCCACTTCCAATCAAGCTACAAGTTTGAAATTTAGCAGTGTTGGGTTTCCGGAAACAATACAATATTGTGCAAAAAAAATTTGCAATAAATACCTATTTTAAACCTAAAAAAATTATATTAAAATTTTAGCCCTATATTTGGTCTATAAAGTTTGGAATGTTGTAACCTCATTTTACGTAGGGTTATAACACCTCTAGACGACACACAATAGAAGGGGGCGCGGCCTGTGAATCATCACCATTTCGGAGCGCCTTGAGGGTCAAAGGTCAGATCGAGGAAATGAATCTTGTTTCGTCTCTCGGTCTGTGTTGTACTTTTTTCAAATTCGAGATAATGTAATCGCAATTGCGCTGCGTAAGAGAAATATGTATATAGATGGCGCGTATTGAAACGGCTACCCAACGTGAGCGGCGGCATGTATGAAATAATTTAACTTGCTGTGATAATAATTGTAAGTTATCACGTAATATATTACGGATTTATATTTCAGAAAGTTAATGTCACTAAATCATTTTTAAAATGTAATTGTACATATGTAGATAATAATTTTAATATGTGTTTTATATTGGCGAATTGGATAATTGAATTTGATTTACTATGCCTAACATGTCGTGTGTATTCGTGTCAACCGTCACTAAAAAGTAGAAAATAAAATAAATAAATGAAAAAATTTAAGGTATAAACTTTTATTCAAAATGCACTTTAAATGAGAAATGAACGCAAAAGTTGAAAATTTTTCTGATTACAATAAAATGAATGATTCGAATAAGAGCGTGGGCGACTTATATAGCACCTTGTATTTTGTGTATATTTCTTTAAACAAATGGAATATTCCTAGAAGATAAAGGCCAAACGTCCTCCCGTTGGTGTGGCGTGGAAATTTGGAGAGGGGGGCGCCAGTTCAGGTGTCGTCCTCGTAATCTGACCGTGGTTCAGAATTACGAGGTCCGTCCCAAAATAGCCCTCGTATTGCTACAAAACGGGACGTTCATATAGCTAAACTAAACTAATCATGACATCTAACGTTGTCTTATATTAAGCTATGAAGTTCTCTCCTTTTTTTTCCCTTCTTCTAAGGTCTGCTATGGATTCCAACATTAAATTTACACGGTCCTCGTGCCATAGATTATGTGTGCAATAATTATCCGTTTCATATTATATTTTTTCAAATGACAATTAAAAAATTATTAAATAAACATATAAATGCTCAACTTTATTTTCTTTTTACTATTCTTTAATCTTAGAATCTCGTTACATGAAAACTGGAAGCAATAAACTTTCTTCGTCAAATCTTATAGGAAGAAAATCTACCATACTAATACATGATTTTATTCTTTCGTCAAGGAATGCGAAACCTGGCTATGTCATGCGCCATGGTATGTCTCATCTTATTGGCATTTTCTGCACCCCTCGGTATCCTAGGTCTCTTCAAGAAACAGATCAGCACTATAATGGTCACAGGTGTTATGTATATACTCGCAGGTAAGCATGAACTTCAATCATATTACAGCAGACAATTCTTTAGTCAATGACGATTCAATACATGACATATTACACAAAACTGAATCTTCGAATAGTAATTGTCGAATTGCAATTCATCATATTCAAATTTATACAATTCAATAAAACGATGCGAAGATTCAAGTTTAAAAAACATGAATTTGTGGAAAATCCCTCATCATTTAGCTTCTAAAGAGAAACAGAAACACAGTTCCCTACAATGACGGTATCTTTCTGAATCTTAACAGTATTCAACTATAATGTTTATGTAAACTACCTTATATATCCGGCTTCGAAATTATGAAAGAAAAATTATGCTATGTTTCGCACATGCGCAGTTAAAAATTATTTACTAAAAATACTCATATCTCCTCAAATATTCTGTATATTTACTTGCAATTCTACCATACTGCTTTTCTAGCATACTGTCGCATATTCTGAGAGTTTCGTATAATTTGGTTAAAAGCTCTGCGTGCTATAAGCAAAAAACATGCGGCTTTCTGCTAACTGGGGTGAGCCCAAAACCTTTAATTCCCCATCAATTTCTGGTGAATCCGCTAAAAGCTTTTGCGACCGAGTCTTCTTCCGAATCTGTAAAATGTGAGTTCAAGCCTATTATTTACACGGTTGAAGTTTAAGGGCAGTTCTTCCAGCCTTTCAGGAGAAATTCGTAGCAATGCGTGTGTGTGACAAAAGTGTCCTGATACATTTAATCTTACAAGTGTAATTCGGTTCAGTCAAACACAAGCTTTTTCGACGTAAACAGTTTCCTGTTATTAACATTATTTACTACTGTAGAAACTTATCTGATGCAAGTTTAAAAATTGTATTTCCATTCGGTTAAGCTCTTTTACTCGTTCCTACTTCAGTCTTGAATTATAATCAAATTTGCTTTTGTATTTCTTAGGAGTGTTTGGGGTATTCAACCTCGTCTTCATGCACTTCAAACGTGTAAAGCCGGATGGATTTTACACCAGCACCACCCTTGATCACAATTTACCAGAAGACTATATGAAGCAGAGAATCTTCACAGTGGGTTGGCCTCCAACGGCTGAATGGGCAGGTCTCATTCTGTGCCTCTTTGCAAGCCTATTCTGGTTGCTTCTTGCCAAGATCTACAGGTTCCAGATACTAAGTCCAACTTAAAACTGGCCTCCCAGTGGCCTAGAAATACATATATAGCTTTCGTGGGAAATGATATTCCCCATACAACTTCTAAAAATACAAAGAACGGTTATGACAAAATATCTGGGCTTGAAATTCTGACGAGAATAATTTTGATTTAAACATAGACTTTTCTATAATTCGTTACTACAGCTTCGCTTCTATTTATTGCACAGAATGTACAGAGAAGACTTTATTTAGTGAGACTTTTCTGCACAGATGAGACTTTTCTGTACAGATGAGACTTTATTTAGATGCACAAGACGCTCGGTAAAGCGGTATTAGAACTTGCTTTCATGCGCCTTGAATAAGCATTTCTTTTTTTCAATCTCCAATTACATATATTTCGCAACTGATTAAGTTTCAGACTCTGTTCATGCACCTGTTCTAACCATCTTAATACAGCTCTAAATGACATAGAGTGTATGAATAATTCCGTATATTCGGTGCCCATCAGGGGTTTGAGATGGATTGTTTCTGGAATTTTAATGGAGTTAATTCGCATGCGCATGTCATCTGTTATTTGACTGCACTCTGTCTTAAACTGTACTGTGACATCACTTTTGATTTCTTCCTGCAAGATCCGCAGTGGATTCCAAAATTAAACTGGTGAGGCGTACCTCTTATGTCTCGTGATGTATGAATTGGCTCTATTGCATACATGTCGTTTCAAGAACTGTATTGAACGTGCCCCACACACTTCTGTTTATCTAATATTGAATAGAAATACTGAAAGAGCATAGAATCTTAGTCCACATAACTAAAATGGTAGAGACTGGTACTGTTGACCTAAATGCAACTTCTTGGAAGGGACAGAAAAATACCATTGTCTTCGATTTGAAGCTTTTACATACAAAAACAGTGCAGTACAGTTCTTGCCCCGGAGGCCCAAGACATCTGATTACCGTAATGGCTAATTCTTCATAAGGTGGCATACTAGTACATCACCATCTACAAATGACCTTCTGTCTCCAGTTTCTTCTTGATAATTAGTTCACTCAATGCATGTACATACAGATGAAAACAAAATCAATTTAGATTGGCGAACTCTAGTAAACTAGGCACTTTAATAAGCACTCGATCGAAGAATTCGTGATTCTTTAAAAAACATGATCAATATCCTGTTTGCATACTATGTATGTTGCCTTTTGAAAGCGTCATATTCTAGCGAGGAGCACATAAAAACTCATTGTGCCGGAAGTTTGTATCTATTCTACATTTCGTTTTGGAAAAAAAACATGACGCAACTAGAGTTCGAAGTTCCATTGAATTTCTGAGAATGAAATATATGCGCTAATACGAACTGAAATGTTGAATTATTGAAACTTCATTTTTCTTTGTTATATCTGTTATGAAATACTATCCGTAACTTGCGGAAATGTTGCTATTTCATGGCAGCAAGAAGATACTTTAACGGGAAGTGCACATTTAAATACGGTTTTTATTCTTTTAATTTCAATTATAGATTCATCTAGAATTTCAGCATAAAATTTCTTAAACTATGACCCCAAATGTGCTCACAACACAAATTTTGGGACCGCAAAATCATGCACAGCGAGTGTTTTGATCCAGTTCTTTAATATTTGTCCCCAAATTTATATCAAAAATGCATTTTGATTTGAAGAATTTCATTAAAGTTTTGCAGTAATCAGATCTAATGCAACTTCTTTTAGTTTATATTTACTTAACACTGCATTTGTCTTTTCTTTTCACTTATATGAACTTGTTCACAGATGGAGTTATGGAATATTTTTGCAGTCGAAATGATGTCGTGAGTGTAAAGAATTTAAGAAGCCCTGCTCTGAGATTTTCAAAAAAGGAATTTTAATAAGCAGTAATCTGATTATCTTCATCACTGTCCCTTATCTAGTGAACAATTTAAATTGAATTTACACCTAACATTTTAACGTCACAAACTAGTTTCTAATATATTTTAAATAGATATACCGTGAATTCTACATTTGTAGAAATATTTTCGCAGAAATAAAAACTGAAGTGAAATTAGTGTAATAATAAACTAGGTAAGACAATAATTTTATTAAATGCACCGAAAATGTAGATAATACTTGTACATGAATAGAAAATATTTAAATATATAGGGTGTCTGTGTAATAAAAATTCCCCTATTCAAAGCTGCCTATAGAATAACCATTCATTAGAAAACTGTGAAACTTTGTGGATTACTTAGTAAAGGGACGGGGAAAACATTTAACGAATAAAAAAATTAGTCCCAAATGTGGTTACCAGGAGGCTTATTATGTGCTTTCATTTAGTTTAGTCATATTGACTCCCTGTTTAAAAGTTACTCGAGGGCTATTTGATGACTAACCTCATAATTTCGAACCGTGGTCAGATGGCGAGGACGACACCTGAGCAAAACTTCCTCACTACTCCAGCGTAGGCCAGTTTCACGATGAAAATCCTCAGTCGACTTGATGCAGTAGCTGTTATAAAACTAACAAACATTAGCGGAGGACTTGTTTAAGGAGTACTGACCAATCACAATGTACCTGAGTTAATGAGATAGCATTTTTGTTTGTTAGATTGTTTTTATTAAAACGCTGATTCCGCACCAGCTTCGCTATGGAAATTTTAGATTTTGAAAGTGCTTCGAAAAGGTCTAGTTATGGCTAAAAGACTCCAAAAATTAAAAGAAATTTAGAGAAACAGGATCATTATCTCTCCAAACTGGAAAAGGAAGAAAACCCTTTTCTGCTGAAAAAAAGAGGAAATTACTGTTCATGTACAGGATGACAGAGCTGTAGATTTACAGGTCAGCACCTGGCCAACAACAAGTTCTCCGCGAACGTTTGTTTGTTTTATTACAAATACTGCATCTCGTAGAAAAAATGTGCATGTGTACTAAGGGTTTTCGAGGTGATACGCCCCCTGGTGGCCATATTTGGAACTAATTTTTTATTCCTTGAATATTTTTCACATTCTTTTATTAAGTCCTCCATAAAGTTTTCCACTTTTCTGGATAGGGCGTCTGTAATTAAAATTCTAAATTAAAAATGGATGGTTACTCTGTAGGTAGCTTTGAATAGTGAGACTTTAATTATGGACATCCTGTACAAACAACAATGCGAGAATGATGCTAAATGCAAAAGGGAAGTTATCGCAATACGATGAAACGCAGCCAAATCAGTCGATATTTCTATACAATGCAAATAAAAAAGTAGTATTTAAAATAATTGCACTTTGCCAACATTTAGCTTCTTTCATATTGTCTCCAAGAGTTATCAGTGACCACTAAAGGTAGGAAATTTTAAAAAAAAAATACCTAGCTAAATTAGGTGAATAGTTGCACAAAGACATAATTAAGTAGTTATCTGAAATAATAATGATATATTTTCTTATCTTGTGCATTATATCCAATCCATTTATTTAATTTAGATATACTCGACTGTGGGCAAAATGAATACAGTTTTATAGTTACACACTGAGAAGATATTATATTTGTTTTGTCGTAAGAAAATGAGGTCAATTCACGTGACGTCACAATCTCGCAGTCAACACCACTGCGCATGTCATGCATGTTGTTTAACGTTGTACTTGCGAAGCAGTACAACGTTAGTACAAAGTTACTCTATTTCTACAGACAATAAATGAAAGATCCGCATTATATTCGAAAATAAAATTGACGAGGCGCCCTTGATATGTGAGTTGACCCCATTATTCACAAGCATAGTGTATAAGTGCCAAATGTATATATCTCGAATAACATGTACACCAATATGAAAAATACAAACTGTTCGTCTTCCTTGCGTTCCAAATAGGATATTTATCAATAATGATTGAAATATAAGCTTATAATGTTCAAAAGAATTAGATTATACTTCTCAAACTCCTGTTAAAATAAACTATAATTTCTATTAAAATAAAAATGATTTGGTATTTTCTAAGAATTTCAAAATTCTTTTCATTATGAATTTCGAATTTGAATTCAAAACTAAATGTAGGTTAATAATTCATTTTGTCGGTAAATAAAAACAATTTGGAAAATTTTGAGCGCATAAAATTTCAGTACGTAAAATAAATTTTTCAATTTAAGCAATAATCAGTAGGCATTCTGTTGATATTAAATTACCTACAGGATTTCTTAACATAAAATTCGTTGCCTGGTACGATCTACAACATAAACCCCTCCGTTTCTATCTGTTATAAAATGGCAACGGCTGCTCAAGCAATTTATTTCAGATTGATTCTTAATCTATTTTCTCTATTCGATTGTAGGCCTAAGCTTTTATTTTTTTAAATGTTAAGGGTCCTTTATTTTCTCTCAACTACAACAAAAAAACGTGTTTTACCCAACGATGTGCTCATGAGAAAGAACTTTCTTTAAATGTTGAATGTTTTGATCAGTGTGAATTATTTTATCATGCTTATAACTATGAATCTTCATATGAAGTTAACAAAGATGCCAAAACCAATATTATTTGTGTATAATAAAATTAACTGGCTATTGGAATGACTGAATAAAGTTTTTCCCAACATGAATTTCTGAAAATTGTATGAATGATCTTGTGTGATTTTAAATAAATAATAATTACTCTATTCTCTGTTCTTTTCTCCAGTATTATGTTACAGATTTTTTAACAATAAAAAGGTGATCATGTGTTATTGCTTCTTGTAATATTAACACTCATTACACCACCATTTTAACCTCTAAGTGAAAATACGCCATTCGAAATGTAGAAATTTTACAAATGCAATGTAGTATTGAAAGAAGCAACTGAAATGCACTTAGGATATGAGTTATTAAATTTTTATGACGCTAAAATTCAATAATTTTTATATCAAAAATGTGGGGTGACATAAAGAAATTTTGTTGTAACTCATACAATAAATAACAGATTATCACACTAGAAAAGCTGTAACGCCAAATAAATATCTGTGTCGTCTTTTTGTGGATGAAATTGCAATAGGAAAAAAAACATAGTGTAAGAAGTTACCAAATAGATATAGTAAAAAGAAGCTTGAGAAAATAGTGATAAAAGTAAGGCGTTTACTTTCATTCCATTCCTACCTAATACATACTTTATTTTCAAGTTCTTTTAAGCGCATCTGCCTTCTGAAGAATATTTAAGTATAGGAGTTAAAAGTCAATACAATTATCAAAGATTATTGTAGACCTGATATCTCCGGAATTTCCTGATTTGAGAAATGTAGACTCATTATGTTTCGCCAAATTTTAGTTTAAAACAATTATATGATTCATATATTGGATAAATTTTAAACTTTTGAGCAATTAAAATTCAAATGAGAGATTTAACTTCTCATTATATTATTTAAGTAACATTCTCGCTTATATATAGGCGAGACCGGGGCAGATTTATACACTTTTTAAACTTTCATTTTTCAATTTTTATTCATTACAATAATTTTCTCGTTTTCATTGCTAATAAATTAGTTAGACTTTCAGACATCTGGTGCATAGTTTTAAGTACCTTCAACTATTATAATTTTAGTTATATTATTTTCTTTACCATGATGTCACTTGTGTAAATTTTCCCCGTGACTGGGGCAAGATTACACAATGCCTGCGGCACGTTTAAGCACCATTGAAAATGATTAAATATAAGGTTTACTGTGATTAAAATACAAAAATTAAATCCAAAGAAACCTAGTTTATTTAAAAAGTACATAATAGATTACAAACATTAATTATGGTGAATTCTCATCTTTTTCGAAATCGCTCTCACAATTTATGCAAACAAAAAATTTTGAATTACCTGTGTACCTAATTTATTCTTATTAAGAAAACTAAATACATGTAATCAAATGTGCATGAGAAGTGTTTAAATATTAAAATCCATCTCAAGACCTATTGATAAAGACTTTAAGGATAATTTATTGAATAACTGGGCAACTCACTAATTTATTTATTTATTTTATTTATTTGCATTCTTTTCCTACTAAGAGTTCCTCTTCTCCTGTATAATTTACATAAATGCTTCGGGTTCTAATCTAATACTTGAAGAGTAGAATGAAAAACTACTGTCTAAATCAAAATATCTTGCTGAGCATACTGAATTTCCAACTGTTAACATCGGAATATAGTATACTAGCAGTACCTGCACGGGTTGCCCGTGGCATCTTGATTTCAACAAAATAAAAAAAAAGCCTACTGTAACATAAAATAAAGTTTTAGAAACGAAATCAAAACAGAAAAATATATTTCATTACACGCCGCCAGCCGATGAGATATTAACAGTGCATGTTGGGAATGTTTACTTGGTAGAAAGCTTCGCTTCGGATCTGCGAGAGAAACCGTTTGAAGTCATGAAGAAAAAAAATTAATTAAAATTCGGAGAAAAAAGATATTTTAACATTCTTTTTTTAAATCAGGGAGAAATGTTCAAGTTATTACCTCACAATATTTGAAAGTGATAACGAAGTTAGAACGTCGGATGCAGGGAAATAAGTTTTAATTCTTATATTTTTTCGGGAAAATTGACTGTTTTTCAAAAAATTCTCAAAATTCATTAAATTGTGTTAGACGTTTAAAACAAACTTCATTAAAACGATAATTGCTTGTTCTTTCTTATGGTGTATCTGCTTTCTTCCTAAGATTATCAGAAACGATATTATGGAGAAATGAGGGCGGAAAATCACACAAAACACCACAAGATATTAAATTTTTAAAAATTCTGGATTAAATTTGGGCTTCGAGATGCATTCAGTTACCATTACAACTACCTGTGTACCAAATTTCATAGCTGTAAATGTGATAGATTCGTCTGGACATCGCAAACACACGCACACACTTCCTTTTATAAGTATACTACCCGCCGTCGGCGACAGCTTGTTCGCCGGAAATATAATTTCAACTGAATCTCTTATGTATAAATTGATATACATTCACTTAACAAAGTAATTTTAATTTTCAAATTTTGATAGATATTTAACCCATTTTCTTTCAATAGCCTTGAACCGATTCTGTTCGTTGTCTGCATGAACGTCTCTGATGGAATCGAGTAACTGTCTGTGTCAGGTAGCATACAATTGCCCGTTGTCGGTTCACTCTCTAATTCCTCTTGCAAAATATGCATTTTATTTTAACTTTAAAATAAATTTTACGGCACATTTTACCTGCAACAGCATATTAGCTGCATGAAATTATGCTGATTAAAACGTATAATTAAATATTAAGATATTATCTTAGCTTTCAACAATGAAAAAGAAACATGCAAATAAAATTTATTTAAACAATAAAAACGGTTTGAATTGCGTCGCAACAATGAAAAGTATTGTTCTAAATTATGCCAAAAAAAGTTTTAAAAGGTTATTAAAATTAAAGAACAATTTTACGGCAACTTAATTAATATCATCGAAAAGATAATTTTTTGCGCTTTCAGATGGTGTAAAAATGATTTTTGTGCTGTAATATTTTTGAAAGTTATTAAGGGAAAACGCCAAAATTTCGCTTATTTTTTAATTAATTAAAATATCAAAAAACGGCTCCGAGGTATACATTCCCACCCCCCAAAGAATGTTTGTGCCAAATTTCGTAGTTCTAAGTCCAGCGAGATAGAAGTGTAGTCCAGTAGAGATAGAAGTGTAAGTATAGATAATTGTTTGCTCTATCTGATGGTGCATCGATTGTTTTTCTATGATCATTATTTCTGATGGATTGGCTCAAAACGTTAAGCAAAAATCAAGCAAAAAGCAACACAAAACATTAAATAAAAAGTATTCTAGATTAAATTTTAAAATTCGGGCTTCGAGGTGCATTGAGTTATCATTACGACTACTTGCTTGCCAAGTTTTATGGCTGTAAGTGCGATAGATTCGTCTGGACATCGCACACACACACAGACATTGCCTTTTATAAGTATAGATATTAACTCAGCTTTCAACAAGGAAAAGATACACGCAAACAGATATTTGTTTAAAAAATGAAAATGGTTTGAATTGCGTTGCAACAAAGAAAAGTATTGTTGTAAGTTATACCAAAAAATATTTTTAAAATTAGGGAAAATATTTTACAGCAACTTTTTCGTTCAAAACAAACTTTTAGACGTTTAAAATAAATTTCATTAGAAGGGAAATTGTTTGTTCTTTCGGTTAACCTGGAGTTTAGGGTGCATACTCACTTCGTTTTCGTTAAGCTTGCGAATTGTTTGTCGCCAAGAGAGAGTGCCAGAACATTTGTTTTGGATGCGAGTTGAAAAATTTTTCAGCGTCGTTTGCGCATGCGCCAACAGTGATTTGTTTACCGGTCTTCGGTGCATGCCCCTAACTTCGCCTCATTTCCATTGGTCCACTGTCTGCTCTCTTCAATTTGATTGGTAGGCGTACGAATTTGAATAATACTTCGTTTGGAATTTTTGATTATTTACCAAACGATTTTTTTCAATAATCGTTCGTTTCTCTTCTAAAATATTTTCGTTCATCGAATTTGCTGATTCTCTTTCTTTGTGTTGCTGATTATGGCTTCCAAATATCGAACAAGGAATGTTTTTTCTGGAAACAATGGCTCCCTTGCTACGTTTCATCGTCTTCAGACGACATGCTTTTCCTGCGTTCGTGCTTTCCTTGTGTGTTTCGTTTCTCAATGAAAAAGCGAAGCTACGAGGGGCCCACTTTGCTGAAAGCGAAGCCGCTGATGTTTTTTTAAGTTAAAAATTTGCCCGGTACACACTTGCAATGCCGAAGGCATTGCATGCTCAATTTCTCATTTTGAGATGCCATGGGCATCTAATGCGTAGGGAGACCTATAAAAAACTCACTGCGCATCCTAAACAATGTTTAGTGACTGCAAATAAAGAAAAGCAAAGAAAATTGGCGAGAAAATAGTACGCGCCCTAAACTCCATGTTTACCGTTCTTTCTTATGGTGTATCTATTTTCTTCCTACGATTATTAGAAAAAATGCAATGGAGAAATGAGTACGAAAAATGACCCAAAATACCACAAAAATATTAAATAAAAAATTCTAGCTTAAATTTTAAAATTCGGGCTACGAGGTGCATTGAGTTACCATCAGGACTACCTGTGTATCAAATTTCAGAGCTGTAAGTGCAATATTTTTCGTTTAAACATCGCACGCACACAAACTTTGCCTTTAAGTATAGATTATCGATTATAGCATCTATAGAAGTATAGATTATAGTGGGAAATCGCTTAAAGAGCACCTCTCATGACGAGTAATTCGCATAACGAGCAAAATAAATTGTAAAAAAATGACTAGCTTAATGAGCGACCTTTCGCATAACGAGTGACAAGGAGAAGGGAAGTCCCGGAAAGTGCGTTTGTTGCATCAGTCCGTGTTTAACACTCGATCTGCTAGCATCGCTTGGTCGTCGCTTGAGATCACACATTTTTCTAAACTTGTGTTTAGACATATCATTGAAGCGACCAATGAGCCATCATGAAACCATGAAGGGACCGGTCTGACTCTCAGAGAGTTTCGGAAATATCACTTTCGCATCGTTGCTTGTCTCAAGATGATCGAAAATACGTGGGTATGGAGTCACCAAGAGAATGCTCACTTCTGCTTGGTAGAAGCTTTCGCCGAAGAGCGCTGTCGAATGTGACTTTGAGGGGCTTGAGACCGTACCTATGGAACTGTGGAGCCTGGAGTCAACGAGATTGTGTCTTTGGACAAGATCATAGAGCTGGAGTTGGAAAATGATATCGCTGAACTTGAGGAAGACCACAGCCAAGAGCTGACAACTGAAGAGCTTAAGGAATTGCATTATGTTTTACAGTAGGAAGTTGGGGAGGAGAGCTTGTCAGAGGAGGAGGATGTAACAGCGAAGCAATAATCTTCTGGCGCAATAAGAGAAATGCTGAAAGCGTGGGAAACTGTTGCATCGTAGATTGATAAGCATCACCTTAATAAGGTAGTGGTAGTAAGTAAGGTAGTCATAACGTAAATTAGTGGCTATGCGAGCTACTAATTTACTTTATGATAATGCTGTGTAGCATTTTCGTCACATTTTGAAGCATCAGAAAAACAAATGTCTCTAGAGAGCTTTCTAGTGAAAAAGAACTAGGCATAAATAATAAACTAATTATTTTGATTTTTTTTCTTCAAATCGAATTCGTACTCCAGATTGGTTCATTCTTCGATAGAAGAAAAGATGAAGATGCTTCACTCTCCTTTACAATGTCATATATAATTTTCTTTAAGTAAACGTTATACATAAAATTTGTTGAGCATTTTATATATAACGTTTATTCAATATATATATAGATAGATAACATTGTTTAGGACCGAGAACCATCTTCATCCTTTCTTCTATCGCGATGTGAACCAACCTGGAATGCGAATTCGATTTGCAGAAAACAAACAGAAAATGATTTGTTTTTTATTTATGATAATACTTAAGACGTTTTTAATAGAAAGCTGCTAGACACTTTTTCCCCCTACGCTTCAAAATTTGACGAAAATACGACACCGTATTATCATTATATAAATTTTTAGCGAGCCACTGCTTTATTAGGGTGATGATTCTAAAAGGACGACGCAACAGTTTCCCATGCTTTTAGCGTTTCCCTTATTGCGCCAGAAGATTGTTGCTTTGCTGTTATCTTCAACTTCACCACATCTTCTAGCTGTGGAACACAATGAAACTCCATAAGCTCTTCGGTGATCAGGTCTTGGCTGTGCTCTTCCACAAGCTCAGTGATATCATTATTAGCTCCATTCCCATGATCTTGCCAAAGACACAATCTCGTTGACTAAAGGCCCAACAGGTAACAGGACGCAAACCCCTCGAAGTCGCATTCGACAACGCTCTCCGTCCAAAGCCTCTTCCAAGCAGAAGTCAGCGTTCTTTTGGTAACTCATTCCCATATATTTTCGATCACCTTGAGGCAAGCAAGGATGTAGAAGATATATTTTCAAAACTCTCTGGAGAGTAAGATTGGTCCTTCGTGGTCTTAGGATGGTTCATTGGACGCTTCAATAATATGTCTGGACACAAAATTGGAAAAATGTGTGATTACAAGCGGCACTAAGATGCTAGCGGAACGAGTGCGAAACACGAACTAATGTTAGCAGGCGCAGAATCCGGGACTGCCCTTCTCCTAGTCACTCGTTATGCGATACATCCTTCGTTAAGTGAGTCTTTTTTTTTTTACAATCTATTTTGCTCTTTATCGAATTACTCGTTATGAGAGGTACTCATTAAGCGAGGTTCCACTATACTTTTTTCTTTAGATGACTCTTAAAATTCGGTTTATCAGAAATAAGAATTAGGGCTTGTCTAAATACGTGTTTTGTATTTCCGAATATGAAACCCCTTTAGAGTGGTCCTTCGAAAGGAAGGTGGTTTCATTGTATATAGATATTCTTTTATTCGCATCTTGTTTCGTGTGTGTGAGTGCTTGCGTGTGTTAAATAACGATGATACGACTTTAAAACAAAAGGGAACTTTTATGAGACTGAGTGAGTCATTTGGAGCTCACATAATATACGTCGCTGATTTAAGAATCCATTGAGCCTCTTGTAGGAGGAAAAAAGATTTGGCGTCACAACTGTGCTGTCAGAATACCAGACAACGTCTTGGACATATCCCAGATAGCATGTACACTTGCAGCAAGTTTGATTTTTCTCGATATTAGCTTGTCATGACAAACTTGATATGGTAACTTTGCAGCAAACTTCCTGCAAAGTAACAAAGCATAATCGACCAACCCATTTGCAAAACAAGTTTGCTGTGAAGTTGTTATGACAAACTTCACACCACAATTGCAAAGCAAGCTTGCTGAAAAGATGATACAGCACACTTATAGTTATATACCCAGATAGCATGTACACTTGCAGCAAGTTTGATTTTTTTTAAATATTACCTTGTCATGACAAACTTAATGTGGCAACTTTGCAGCGAACTTTCTGCAAAGTATCGAAGCATAATCGACCAACCCACTTACGAAACAAGTTTGCTGTGAAGTTGTTATGACAACTTTACACCACGCTTGCAAAACAAGTTTGCTGCAAAAATTATAGCACACTTACAGATAATCTTTGTCTCTGCTTTAAAAAACATCCGATTATTAATAGCATCTCCTATATCGTCCTTCTTTTTATTGATTTATTCAATGATATTTTGTAAAAAAAATATCTTTTTTATAAAAAAAAATTTTTGAAAAATTTTCTATCCTTTTAATAAATAAAAAACTCACACTTTAAAGAAAACTATATCTCGCCTTTTTCTTAATGTTGAAATTTTAACGTTCATAAACAAAATTAAACCTAAAGAGCAATCAATGTTTTTTGAAAAATAATAATAACTTATATTTTGTCGCATTTTAAAAGTAATTACTTTTGAACCCTAATTTCATAATTTATTCTACTAGCAAAACGTAATTACCAGCGAAAATCGCTCTCTCTTTGACTTCAAATCATGTTCTCGACACAAAAATTAAAAAATTAATGAAATCAAGAAAAAAGTTTAAAATAAATCGTATGCACGATCTATTAGCGCAATCTATCTTCTCCTCTCTGAGTTTAGCTGTCTGAATGGTTAGGGCGATAGGTTTAGGGAGAGAGAGGTCGCGGGTTCTAATCCGAGGCTATGTTCGTACTCTGTTTTTGCTATACTTTGCAATGAGTTTGACGCCGCAAGCTTGTGAAAAGTTTGAAGGGTGGTGACTAACTCGTTTGCGTAAACTTGTTTCAAGCTTGCCTTCCTGTCGTGTCAAATTTGTTGCAAGCTTGCAGATTTGCAGAGCAAGATTGCTACGACTTTGCTGAAAACTAAAATTTCTCTCTGGGTACCTGGTTTAAATCTTTGCCTCTGTTTAAAAAATGATATGATTTTTAATAGCATCTCCTAGACCGTCCTAGGCCGCGGTGGCCTAGTGGTAAGGTCTCGGCCTTGGGGCCGGAGGGTTTCAGGTTCGAAATCCGATTCCACTGAAGATCCGCCGTGTATGGGGCCTGTTGCACGCTAAATCATACATAGGGGGCCAAACGTCCTCCCGTTGGTGACGAGTGGTGACTAACTCGTTTGCCATGACTTGCTGCAAGCTTATAGATTTGTAGAGCAAGATTGCTCCAACTTTGCTGCAGACTAAAATGGCTATCTGGGATCGTACAATATTCCCAGATAGCAATTTTAATTTGCAGCAGACTTGTACTGCAAATCTGATTGCTTACAGCAAATTTGACACGACAAGAGTGCAAGTGTGAAACAAGTTTGCAGCAAGTTAACGCAAGCTTCGAAGTCACCATGGGACGAACTTGCAGCAAACTTGCATTGCAAAATGAGTACGAACACAACACGGGATAGAACTTGCGTTCTACAGTTCCGAAGCAGACTCGCTAACCGTTCGGCCAGTTAAACTCTGCGAGGAGGAGATAGATTTCGTTAATACATCGTTCGATTCGATTAGTATACGATTTATTTTAAACTATTTTCTTGATTTCATTAATTTTTTGAGTTGAGAATATGATTTGAAGTCAAAGAGAGAGCGATTTTCGTTAATAACTACGTTTTGCTAGTAGAATAAATTATGAAATTAGAGTTCAAAAGTAATTACTTTAAAATGGGACGAAATGTACAAGTTATTATTTTTCAACAAACATTGACTGTTTTTTCGGTTTAATTCTGTTTATAAATGTTAAAATTTCAACATTAAGAAAAAGGCGATATAGTTTTCTTTAAAGTGCGAGTGTTATATTTAGTAAAAAGATGGAAAATGTTTCAAAATTTTTTTTATAAAAAAAGTTAGTTTTTTTACAAATTATCATTGATTTATTGAATTAATAAAAAGAAGGACGGTCTAGGAGATGCTATTAAAAATCGGATATTTTTTTTAAACGGAGAAAAAGATAATTATCTCTTTGTGCTATCTTTGCATCAAGCTGGTTTTGCAAATTTGCATTGCAAAGGAGGTGGCGCTATTTGCCACGGTGAACTTGCAGCAGGCTTGCAATGCAAGGAAGGTGGCGCTAATTGTCACGGCGAATTTGCTACAAGTTCGCTTTAAGTTTGACGCGTCAAATTTGCTATGACAAGGTAATATCAAGTCAAAATCAAACTTGCTGCAAACTTACGTGCTATCTGGGTTTTGTGCTACCCAAGTAGCACACTATATTGCTCAATATTGTAAAATTGGAAAAATCAATATTGTACAATATTGATTTACAATATTGTGACAAAGTAAAATGTAAGACTTTTCCCATATTGCTCAATATTGGGTTACAATATTGTTCAACGTAGTTCCCAATATTGTTCAACGTAGGTTCCCAATATTATACAACGTTGTTTCCCGATATTATACAACGTAGTTCCCAATATTGTACAACATTGTTTCCCGATATTATACAACGTAGTTTCCAATATTGTACTACGTATTTTCCCAATACTCTTTGTATTTAATTTATACTTTTTTTTTACCTGCAGTTGCTACCATTACGTCTGAAACTATGTTCCAAAAAAGTTACTTTTACCTAAACAAAAAATTCATTTTTTCCTTACCTTTCAGATTATTCAACGAAAAAGAATAGCTGAAATCTGAAACATCACACTAAATTAGTTCAACTCCAATTTGCTCTCCGAGTTTAATCATGAAGGTAGTTATCTAGATTTCCAAAATATTTAGACATACTGAAATAAGGAAATGTTTAGTTGATCGAAGCTTTCGTTTAATGATTATTGTATCTTACTCTCATTGTCAAGGTCTCAATTTTACTTTGAGCTGCCTGTAAATGATTTTTGTAAAGATCTACCAAAAACTGCGCAAATCTGCCAAACTGAAAGCCCTAAATTAGTATGTATTGTTTAATACTGTAAGTTCATTGCAGAAAAAAGGTTAAATAAAAATTTCC